>JAODAL010016250.1:0-81262 GCA_025379985.1 Phyllomedusa bahiana | reverse complement strand
AAAGTCTAGGGAGAACCATCTATATGCCAAGCTGGGGAAGTGCCTCTTCCATCAAAACTAGCCTCCCATTTCTGGGTACGTCATTTTGACCAAGGCCAAACGGATGGACCCAGCAAAAAACTGTCAGCCTTGTTGCAGTGGCCATGCCCAGTCAGTCTGCGGGCTATCCAGCGCTTCTTGGGCTTCTGCAACTACTATCGCCAGTTCATCCCTCATTTCTCTACGCTGGTGGATCCGATAGTGGTCCTCACCAAGAAACAAGCCAATCCACGCAGCTGGCCTGTCGAGGCCGAAGAGGCGTTTTCGAAGCTCAAGTCCGCCTTCTCTACGGCATCTATCCTTGCACGTCCGGATCCCGCGAAACACTTCACACTGGAAGTAGATGCCTCATCTGTGGGAGCCGGCTCAGTCTTTACGCAAAAATGTCCCATTGGAAAGACTGTTACTTGCGGCTTCTTCAAGAAGTTCTCGTCGGCCAAGAGGAATTACACTATTGGCGACCGGGAGCTACTGGCCATAAAATTGGCCCTGGAGGAATGGCGTTATCTGATGGAGGGCGCCCATTCTCCCAATCCGTATCTACTCGGACCACAAAAACCTCCAATATCTCCAGACGGCTCAGCGACTTAACCCTCGCGAGGCTAGGTGGTCGCTCTTCTTTTCCCGGTTCGATTTCCAGATCCATTTCCGGCCTGCGGAGAAGAATGTGAGAGCTGACGCCCTCTCCCTTGCCTCCGACGTGGTGGGTGAAAAAAATTACTCCTGAACACATAATTCCTCCAGAACGTCTCATCTCGGCAGCTCCAGTGGACCTCCGGAGGGTTCCTCCTGGAAGGACTTATGTGCGCCCTGCTCTCCGCAGACATTAAAGGACATTAAGGACTTAGTTTCGTCTTGTGACTCCTGTGCCCGCAACAAGACGCCATGTCACAAGCCAGCGGGTCTACTACAGCCACTCCCCATTCCAACTCAAACTTGGTCCAACATTTCCATGGACTTCATAACTGACCTCCCTCCGTCGTCTGGTAACACCATTATTTGGGTGATTACGGATCGCCTTTTTTAAGATGACGCATTTTGTCCCCCTTCCAAGACTGCCCTCCGCCTCCCGCCTGGAGAGCTATTCATCCTTCATGTGTTTCGTCTGCATGGACTCCCTCAGCAAATTGTCTCGGACCAGGGAGTTCAATTTTTTATCCCCTGTTTTGGCTAGCCTGTGCAACCAACTTCAGGTGAAGCTCGACTTCTCTTCCGCCTACCACCCGCAAAACGACGGCCAGGGGGAGAGGGTCAACCAAGTCTTGGGATGTTACCTTTTCCATTTCGTCTCGGCACGTCAAATGACTGGTCCAATTTACTGCCATGGGCGGAGTTTTTCTATAAACTCCTTTAGTCTGAGTCCGCAGGGGTCTCCCCCTTCTACATCGTGTATGGCCTGCATCCCCGCCCTCCTCTCCCTCTGGCAACCTCCTCTGAGGTCCGGCGGCGGACGTACTGGTTCAAGACATAAAGGCCATCTGGTCCCGAGCTTCCGAGCGCATGAAGACCCAAGCGGACAAAAGAGGAATCCCTCCTCCGGTTTTCTCTCCAGGTGACAAGGTGTGGCTCTCGTCTAGTTTTGTCCGCTTAAAGATGCTTTCTCATAAACTGGGACCCCGTTTCCTAGGACCCTTTGAGGTCATCAGCCGCATCAACCCGGTGTCATACAAACTCCGGCTCCCTCCTACGATGAGAATCCCCAACTCGTTTCATGTCTCCTTACTGAAACCCCTGGTCCTTATCGCTTTTCCCCGAAGGGGTTCCCCCCGTCTGTGGCTGATGCCCCAATGTCTTCGAGTCAAAGAGATACTGGGGTGAGAAAACTAGGGGAAAGGATACTTCTGGGGGACGGAAGGGGTTTTGGGGCCCCCAAAAGAGGGCTTGGACCGGAGAAATACCTAAACCGGGGGCCCCATCCAAGATTTCTTCAATCCGTAAGAGAGGGGGGCCCAAAAAGGGGGGCCCAAGGGGGGTGTCTGTCACAGAGCCCCTGCGACTAGTTCCGGGTCGCAGGCGGCCCGGCCCCCGCTCCCCCGCGGGGCCCCCCTCCCCCCGTCGGGTTCGGGGTCCGCCAAAGTTCCTGCCCCCGCCGGCGTCCCTTAACCCCCCCCGCTCCTGCTCAGTCTGTTTTGTTCCCGCGCGGGCTCCACCCTAGGGCGCGCGCGGCCCGGGGGTTTGAAATTTTTAAAAAGGGGGAGTCGCTGGAATGGTCATTTGCCCCGGCACTGCTCCCATTTAATCCCGGGCCCCTTTTCCCGCCCGGTTTGCCGGTCCCTTTGGGGTATATTCCCGTGGTGAAAGTTTCTATGTGTTTTCCCGTCTTGCCTTTACCGTTACCGACCCTCCCTACGTTTTATGACCCACGAACCCGACCCCCCTGCCCTGACCTCCGCCCGTCCCCGACTACGAGCCTTCCTTCCCCATCCTGTACCTCGTTACCCTTGGCCGCCACCGCAGGCAAGCCCCGCCAGTGGTAGTGACCTGGTGGACTCCCGCCGCAGCAAGGCCACTCTCATGTACCAGGTGAGATTGCTATCAGACCCGATAAAATTTGGCCCTGCAGGCCTTTCTTTAAGAAGCCCTCCTATGCTACATTCATGACCTGCATTAATTGCACCTGTTTGAACTTGTTACCTGTATAAAAGACACGTGTCCACACACTCAATCAATGACACTCCAACCTATCCACCACGGCCAAGACCAAAGAGCTGTCTAAGGACACGATGGACAAAATTGTAGACATCGCAAAGCTGAGATGAGCTACAAGACAAGAGGCAAGCAGCTTGTGGTTGCTGGTGCAGTTATTAGAAAATGGAAGAAACACAAGATGACTGTCAATTTTCCTCAGTATGGGTCTCCATGCAAGATCTCGCCTCGTGGGATAAGGATGATTTTGAGAAAGGTTAGAAATAAACTCAGAACTACACAGGAGGACCTGGTCAATAACCACAGTCTCAAAAATTACCGTTAGTAACACACTATGCTGTCATGGATTAATATCCTGCATGGCACGCAAGGTCCTCTGATCATGCCAGCACATGTCCAGGCCCGTTTAAGTTCACCAATGACAATCTGGATGATCCAGAGGAGGCTTTGGAGAATGTCAAATGGTCAGATGGAGACCAAAATAGAACTTTATTGGTGTCAACTACACTCGCCATGTTTGGAGGAAGAAGAAGGATGGGAACAACTCCAAAAACACCATCCCAGCCATGAAGCATGGGGTGCTTTTCTGCAAAGGAGGCAGGGAGACTGCACCATATTGAAGGGAGGATGTGTCGTGAGATTTTGGCCAAAAACCTCCTACCCTCAGTAAGAGCATTAAAGATGGGTCGTGGATGGGTTTTCCAGCAGGACAATGACCCGAAAGACACAGCAAGGACAATTAAGGAATGGCTCCGTAACAAGCATTTCAAGATCTTGGAGTGGCCTAATGAGTTTCCAGACCTGAACCCAATCTGGAGAAGATCTGTATGGAGTGGACCAAAATCCCTGCTGCAGTGTGTACAAAGTTGGTCAAGAACTACAGTAAAACGTCTGGCATCTGTAGTTGTTAAAAAAAAGGTTTCTGTATCAAATATTTAGTTCTGTTTTTTTATTGCATCAAATGCTTATTTAATGCAAGAAAATGCTAATTTATTATTTTAAAATCATACAATGTGATTTTCTGGATTTTTTTTAGATTCTGTCTCTCACAGTTGAAATGCACCTACGATAAAAATTACAGATCTCACCATTCTTTGAAGGTGGGAAAACTTGCAAAATCGCCAGTGTATTGAATACTTATTTTCCCACTGTACAAGGGGTGGTGAAAAATGTCCCACAGGGAGGAGGCTTGAGGGGGATCATATAGAAGAGATAAAAAAATCAGAAATTAACAGTCCAGCCCAGAGTCTCATGGAGACCAGGGTCAGATATTGTGTTGGTGTCATGGACCTGCGTCTATTGCTGCAAACTGGCCCTTTACAGTAAAGCCACTGGAGTGTGACTTGACAAGGCGGAGGTCTTTATTTGCACGGCCCGTGTGCTCTGTAGAGACTGACCAGCAAGTGTGTAACATAAAGATGAATGACTATCCTGTAAAGGCCCTTTTGGACTCTGGGAGTTTGGTCACTCTGCTGCTAACCAGCCTAATAGGCTCTCAGTCACCGGATGTGTTATAGGGGTCCTGTGTGTCCATGAGGACACCAAGGAGCATCCTACTGCCCTAGTGAAACTAGTGACTCCTTGTGGAATTACCTCTCATGAAGTGGGCGTGGTTAGGTCCCTAATGCACATAGTGAACCTGGGGAGAGACTTCCCCCTATGTTGAGGGAGGCTTAAGGCAAAAACAATATTTCATGCAGGCTCGGACTGGGCCGCCGGGGGACCGGGGAATCCCCCGGTGGGCCCCCCCGAGCCGCTGGGGGCCCAAGAGGGCAGTGCCGTCGCTACCCGGGGCCCGGCGAAGCGCATCGGTCCATGAGCGCCACGGGATGACCCGACTCCCGGGGCTGCAGCTGGCGTCTGCGGTGCAACAGCGCCACTAGCGTTGCGCTTACCGCTGATCTCCCGGCTGGCTGAACGCGTTAGGCCTTCAGCATGACGGGCGCGGCCACTACTGCTGACGACGTAGGCAGCGGGTGACGTCCATTAACCGCGCTCGCCTATGCTGGACCGCCGTACGGAGCTGGCGGCTGCTCGGGTGCGGCTGGGACTCCACGCAGGATGCGGAAAAGCAGGTAAAGGTTTGGGGTGTTTGTTGTTTTGTTTTTTAACTCACATGGGGGAGTCCTGGCTAAAGGGGGGGCTCTGACTACGGGGGGTCCCTGGCTACAAGGGGGGGGGGGGCTCTGACTACAAGGGGGGGGCTCTGGCTACAAGGGGGGGCTCTGACTACAAGGGGGGGCTCTGGCTACAGGGGGGTCCTGTCTACAAGGTGGGGCTCTGACTACAGGAGGTCCCTGGCTACAAGGGGAGGTGGGTGGGGCTCTGACGACAAGAGGGGGCTCTGACGTAATGGGGGTCCCTGGACTTCAAGGGGGGGGGGCTCTGACTACAGGGGGGTCCTGGGCTACAAGGGGGGGCTCTGACTACAAAAGGGAGGGGGCGTCTGGCTTACGGGGGTCACTGGCTACTAGGGGGGGGGCTCTGTCTACAGGGGGTCTGGCTTCAAGGGGGGGCGTCCTGGCTACAAAGGGGCATGGTCCCTGTACTAGGGGGGGGACCTAGCTACATGGGGGGGCCTGGTACAAGGGGAGCCCCTGGCTTAAAAGGGGGGGCCCGACACAAGGGGACCTGGCTACAGGGGGTCCATGGCTACAAGGGGGTCCCTGGCTACAAAGGGTGGGTCCTGGTACAAAGGGGGGCCTGGCTGCAAAAGGTGCCCTGCTGCAAAAGGGGCTCCTGACTACCTACGGGGTCCCTGGTTACTAAGGGGTCTTGGCTACAAAGGGGGGGTCCTGGCTACAAAGGGGCGCCCTGGCTACAAAGGGGCGCCGTGCTACAAAGGGTCCCTGGTTCTACACGCGGACCCTGGCTACAAGGGGTCAGGGTGCCTTGGCTAACAAGGGGGTGGGGCCCTGGCTAACAAGGGGGGGCCCGTGGCATCCAAACCCGGGGGGGCCCTGATACAAGGGGGGCCTGGTACTAAAAGGGGGCCCCTGGGCTAACCTATACAGGGGGGAGCTGGCTAAAGGGGGGGCCTGGGTAAAAGGGGGGGCCCTGTCTACAAGGGGGGTGCTGGCTACCTACAGGTGGGCCCTGACTCCCTACAGGGGGACCTGGCTACCTAAAGGGGGGCCCTGGCTACCTAAGGGGGGGCCCTTGGCTACAAGGGGAGCCCTCACTACAAGGGGTTCCCCTGGCCTACCAAAGGGGCCCCTGACTAAAGGGGGCCCCTGACTACAAGGGGGCACTGGCTACCTACAATGGGGCCCCTGATACCCTAAGGGGGGCCTTGGCTACAAGGGGGGGGACCTGACTACAAAGAGGGCCTGGCTACAAAGGGGAAGCCCGGGCTACAATGGGGTCCCTGGCTACCCTTAAGGGGTCCATGGTACCTACAGGAGGGCCCCTGACTTACAAGGGGGGCCTGGCTACCTAAAGGGGGGCCTGGCTACAAGGGGAGCCCTGTCTACCAAGGAGGTTCCCTGGCTACAATGGGGGGCCCTTACTACATAGGGGGCCCTGGCTTCAAAAGGGGGCCATGGCTACCTAAGGGGGGGGGCCTGGTACCTAAGGGGGGGGCACTGGCTACAAGGGGGGGCCCCTGACTACAATGAGGGCCTGGCTACATATGGGGGGGGCCTGCTTACAAGGGGGGGGGGCCTGGCTACCACAAAGGCCTGAATACCTACAGGGGTCCTCTGGCTTCATAAAAAGGGGGGCCCGGCTACATAAGGGGGGGCCTGGCTACAAGGGGGGGCCCTGACTACAAAGTGGGCCCTGGCTACAAAGGGGTCCTGGCTAACCTACAGGGGGGCCATGCTACCTACAGGGGTGCCCTGGTAACCTATAGGGGTGGGACCCCTGGTTACCTAATGGGGAGGGCCCTAGGCTACTAAAGGGGGGCCTTGGCTAACCTAAAAGGGGGGGACCTGGCTACAAGGGGAGCACATGACTTAACAAGGGGGAGCCTGACTACAATGGGGGGCCCTGATCTACAAGGGGGCCCCTGGCTAAGCTAAAAGGGGGCCGGATACATAAGGGGGGGTCCCTGGATAACCTAAGGGGGGGCATGGCTTCAGGGGGGCCCTGACGTACAAAGAGGGCCTGGCTACAAGGGTGGGGCCATGGCTACAAGGGGGGGCCCTGGATACAAGGGGGGGCCCTGGCTACAAGGGGGAGGGGATGGGTTAACTTCTAAGGGCCTGAATACTACGGGGGCCCTGGGATACCTAAAGGGGGGCCCTGGCTATTCAAGGGGAGCCTGGACTACAAGGGGTCCCTGGGCTACAAAAGGGGGCAACCTGAACTACAATGGGGCCCTGAACTACAAGGGGGCCCCTAGGACTAGAAGGGGGCCCCTGGCCACAAGGGGGGGCCTCTGACTACAAAGGGGCCTCGCTACAAGGGGAAGCCTTGGCTCAAAGGGGTCCTGGCTACCTACAGGGGGCCCCTGATTCAAGGGGGGCCCTGGCTACCTAAAGGGGGGCCCTGGCTACCTAAAGGGGGGCCCTGGATACCTAAGGGGGGGCCTCTGGCTACAAGGGGGGGCCCTGGCTACCTAAAAGGGGGCCCTGGCTACCAATGGGGGGACTTGGCTACAGGGGGTGCCATGGCATACAAGGGGGGCCCTGGCTACAATGAGGCGCCTGGCTACAAGGGCGGCTGGCTACCTACAGAGGGCCTTGACACTACCTTCAGGGGTTCCAGGGCTACTAAGGGGGGGCCCTGGCTACCTAAGGGGGGGCCCTGGCTACCTAAAAGGGGGCCCTGGCTACCTAAAAGGGGGCCCTGGCTACAAGGGTGGGCCCTGGCTACAAGGGGGGGCCCTGACTACAATATGAGGGGCCTTGGCTTACAAGGGGGCGCCCTGGATCCTACAAAGGGGTCCCATGGCTACAAAGGGGGTCCACTGGCTCTACCTACAGTGGGGCCCCTGACTATCATGGGGGGCCACTGGCTGCCTTACAGGGGGCACTGAACTAGAAGGGGGGCCTGGCTACATTAAGGGGGCCCTGGATACTAAAGGGGGGCCCTGACTACTACAGGGGAGGCCCCTTCTGGACTTACTAAATGGATGCCTTGACTACCTTCAGGGGGGCCCTCATGACTACAAAGGGGGCCCTGGCTACCTAAATACTAAAGGGGGCCCTGACTACCTACACAGTAGCTAAAGGGGGGGGGAATGAATTCCTGCACACTACCTATAAGGAGACCCTCTAACTGCCTCAAACTACCTCTAAAGGAGGCAATAACTGCCTGATACTACGTCGATGGAGCCCTAAATGCCTTGTATACTACCTAAAGGGGGTCCCTCTAATCTGCTTGCTGCCTATATAAAGGGGACCCTAACTACCTACAGCTTACCTAACTGGGAGTAACCACCTACCTACAGGACTGGGGCCTTGCCTATTTGCCTACCTATCTAGTGATATCTTGTCTACCTACTGGGTAATATAATGGAGGAGGCAGCAGCCCATAGTTGTAGCATTATCTCTGGGGTTTAGGTTTTCCTATCCCACCCCTCCAACCCCCTAGGATCTAGACCTCTAAGTGTATGGCTTTGTACCTGTCTCCCACCCTGGGGAAGTTTGTACAGAGGTGGGTATAGGTAAAGACATGCTGGAAATTGGGGATTCTAAAGCATATTGTGTTGTAATTTCTGCAGGGATAATGTGCTGTGGCGGAACATTCATCATGGCGGTGTGATGTGGGGAGACGGTTTTGCAGAGGAAAATAGGGATTAAGAAACGATCTCATGAAAAAAAATGAGGACGAACATCCTCAGATAGGACATCTCGGTAGTACCTGTTTTACAGGGGGTTATTTTACTTTTATATTGGATCAGTGCTGTATTCTACTGTAATGTGTCCTGAGATGGTGGTCTGTACATATATGTGGGTCCTCTTATACTGCAGATGTTTGTCGGTTATACCATGGCTGTGTCTGATAAACTTTGTGGTCTCTCTAAATGGCTGGTGTTGGTAGGTTATAACCTTGAGGCTGGGTTGTCGGATCATATGTGGTATCAATTATGGTGGCTGTTGTAGGGTATATCCTGAGCTGGTGTCGCTGATCTCTATGTTGGTCCTTATTTTGGTGGTGTTGTAGGTTTTCCTGAGCTGGGTCTGACCTCTATGTGGTCTCTATTGACGGTGTTGTAGGTTATACATGAGCTTGTGTCTGACCTCTATGTGATCTCTATATGGTGTGTTGTAGGTTATATCTGAGCTGGTGTCTGGGACTTCTATGTGGTCTATAGTATGGCGGTGTTGCTAGGTTATACTGAGTGGTGTCTGACCACTATGTAGGTTTCCATCCATTGGCGGTGTTGTAGGTTATACCTTGAGCTGGAGTCTGATCTAGGTAGTTCGTATGGATGGTGTTGTAGGTTATACTGTGCTGGTTGTGTCTGACCCTCTATGTGGTCTCTATATGGTCGTGTTGTAGGTTATCTGAGCTGGTTTCTGTCCTCTATGTGGTCTCGATATGGCGGTTTGTAGTAGGTTTTATACCTAGAGCCTGTGTGTGTCTGACATCTACGTGAATCTCTTAATATCGTGGTGTTGTAAGTATTTATGTTGCTGGTGTCTGAACCTCTATGTGGTTCATCTATATGGCGGTGTTGTAGTTATACTGAGCTGGTGTTCTGTCCTCTATGTGGTTTCCATATGGCGTTGGTGTAGGTTATATCTGAGGCTGTGGTCTGACCTCTTGGTTGGTCTCTAATATGGCGGATGTTTGTAGGTTTAACCTGAGCTGGTTGGTCTGTCCTCTTGTGGGTCTCTATATGCAGTCTTGTAGGTTTATACCTGAGTGGTGTCTGACCCTCTATGTGCTCTCTATTGGCGGTGTTGTAGGTTATTGTGCTGGTGTACTGACCTCTATGTGGTCTCTATATGGCGGGTGTTGTAGGTTATATCGAGCTGGTTGTTCTGATCCTTATGTTGGTCTTTATATGGCGGTGTTGTAGGTTATACATGAGCTGGTGTTCTGACTCTCATGTGGTCTCTATATGGCTCCGTGTTATAGGTTTTATACATGAGGCTGGTGTTGGACCTCTATATGGGGTGTTGTAGGTTTATATCGGCGGCGCGTTATAATGCCAGCATTACATGTGTCCCTGATTGGACCCTGTGATAGGAGTACACTTTTTACCTTTCTTGCTGGTGTGTTATTTTAGAAGGTGGTGAGGTGGGTGACCAAGGGAAACGTGGATGGGGGGATATTGTTGTGGGGGGTGGGGGACTATTGTATGTGGGTGAGTGGGGGATATTGTATGTGGGTGGGGGGGAGGGGAATATTGATAAGGTTATGGGATATGGAGATATGGATGGAGTACCTATAGCACCCTTGTTTGATCTTATGAATATGTTTATTTGTTTTGACTGCCTTTAGTGTGAAGATACAGATATTGTGATGACGCTCTTGCTATTGTTAAACTTCACAATATAAGTTCTATTCTTTTCACACTTATTAGGTTGGTAAATTGGGAGCGTTTTGTGCCGAGAGGCCGGTAATATTTTCTTGTACAGTAGGTGGGCCCCCAAGATCAATTCCCCTGTGGGGCCCCAGACCCCAGTCCGACACTGATTTCATGTGAATGTCAATATTTACTGTGAATATTGATAGTGGTGTTAATGTATGTCCTGTTTACCCTGAACTTTTTGACCCTGATGCTATGGTTCATGCAGTAGGGGTGACCTCAGAGAGTTGTGAAAATTTTCCCCTAGCAGTTATTGCAGGTGAGACTGAAGAACAGGAACAAGTGGCTGCTATGCCTGACTTGGCGGTCTTACATGATAATTTTGGGACTGCACTGCCCTGAGATCCCACCTTACTGAAAGCTAAGAAGATTTCCACACACGGCAGTCATCCAAGAGCTTTTAGAACAGGTTGACAAAGTCCATGGGAGGCTGTGGAACAGCTGGTTGTACTGCAGCCCTTTTGAAGAATGGCCTTAGACCTTGCCCACAAGCATCTGTTAGGAGGTCACTTAGGAAGCGTTAAAACTAAGGAATGCATTCTCCAAGAGTCTTTCTGCCCAAGGGTATACACTGATATAATACTGTGAGTCCTGCCCTGTCAGTTAACGGCCCTGATGCCTCATTACTGGAGTCGCCTGGTGCCATTACCTATCATAGAGGTATCATTTAACAGGATTGCAATGGATCTAGTAACCCATTGGTTAAAGGAGTTGTCTCACTATAGCAGTGTTTCTCAACTCCAGTCCTCAAGACCCACCAACAGGTCAGGTTTTCAGGATCTCTCACACAAAGCACTGACAATAATTACATCACCTGTGCAATACTACTAAAATCAGCTGTGCAATACTGAGGAAATCCTGAAAACTTGACCTGTGGGTGGGTCTAGCGGACTGGAGTTGAGCAACACTGCACTAGAGGAGTTCAGCCTCCCTCAGTGTGTCTGGCACCATAGGATTTTTTAATTCAGGGGCGTGCTTCTTGTCTGCCTCTTCTCCTCCTCCTTCCCCCCTCCCCTTAGCACACAGACAGCTCTCCTCCTCAGACTGCAGTAACTTCTATACAGCAGGGGGAGAGGAGGGGGGTTTGCTGCCAGAGTTAACCCTGTGTGAGACAGCAGGGAGAGGGCTGATCTATGAGTGGCTATGGAGCCAGAGGTCTGTGAAGCTGTATATGCTAATAGCAGAGCGGGGGGGGGGGATGTAAAGGTTCCTATACCCCCTGCTTAGCATACAAATCTCCACGGACATCTCAAGCAACAACAAACAAACCCTGTTCTGGGCTGTCCTCCCATCAGGACACAGGGCAGCTGTGAAGTGTGCTACTATAATCATGATGTGTCACTAATACAGCAGAGCAGGGAGGGATATGAACCGTTCATATGCCCCCCTGATCTGTTCTATTAGTATTGTCAAAGCTCCACAGACACATCATGATTATAGTAACACACTTCACACAGTCACATCGTACTGACCACAGATCAGCCTCATCTCTGGTCTCCTCAATCTGTGTAGAGAGCAGGAGGAAGCAGGCACACACAGGTTTAATCCAGGCAGCACAGCTACACAGACACAGAAGCCTGGATTAGAGCCCTCCCCCTCCCTTCCCTACAGAAGCATCACAAGTGGCCTCGTACTGTGCAGGAGGGGCTCTGTGCTCAGACCTGCATTGAGAAGCTAATGACATCACCAACACTGGCAGCCAGTGAGAGAAAAATCAACAGGTCAGTGGCTATAGTGATTTGAGGAGCTGATGCACTCCTACTACCAAGGATAACTAAAAATCAGTAGGACATTTGTAATGGACATATATTGCAAAGCTGCTTGTTTTTTAAAGATCTTTTAATTTAAACCCAATCATTGTAGCGAGACAACCCCTTTAAGTTTGTTAGGGGTCATTAATACATATTGGTGGTGTTTGATTATGTCACCTGTTACCATGGGGCTGTTCGTTTGCGGAAAACTTCATCTAAAAATATTTTGAAGGAACTATTTCATATGTTCTCCCATACCGACATACCAACAGAGATCCTTAGTGACCAACAAACCCCTTTTATGTCAAAGATTATTAAAGAATTAATTAAGTTATTGAACATAAAGCATCTGTGCACATCTGTATACCACCCGCAAACAGATGGCCTTGTAGAGAGTTTCAAAAAGACGCTAGAGAGCATGTTAAAGAAGGTGATTAGTAAGTAAGGATACCTGGGAGCAATAATTCACCCCCTACAGGAGTGTGATCAAGCATATCTCATCAATACAGGACCAAATTACTGCAGTCATGCAAATAGTTTGGGAACATTTACAGCAGGCACAGCAAGCACAAAGCAGAGTATACAAAAGGTCTGCTATAGTGTAAAGCTTCAGCCCAGATGATCAGGTCTTAATATTGGTACCTACTGTAAAAAGCTAGTTCCTGGCAAAATGGCAAGAGCCCCATGAAATAATTGAAAACATGGGAGATGTGAACTATAAAGTGTACCAGCCCAGTAAATGTAAGCCAAAGCAATTGTACCACATTAATTAAATTAGGCCATGGAAGAACAGAGAGACCCTGACTGTGGTGCAGGAACCAACTAGAGGAAAGGCCCTTCTACACTTAATATTGACTAATAGACCTGACAGAGTAACAAAGGTTCAGGTTGAGGGGCACCTAGGGAATAGTGACATAATTAAAAATACATTTCCATTTATCCTTCAATAGAGCCTTTTGTCGTGGAGCCACAAAAACACTGAATTTGAGGAAGGCTAATTTTATCCTGCTTAGGGAGGCCCTAAACCGTATTTACTGGGACAAGGTGTTTAAAAATAGCAGAACAAATAATAAATGGGAGATCTTTAAAAACATCTTAGGCACCCACTGTGAGAGGTACGTACCTTATGGTAATAAAATAATTAGAAACAGGAAAAACCCAATGTGGATCAACAGAGATATAAAAGAGGCAATAAAAAACAAAAAGAAAGTGTTTCAGTTAGTAAAACAGGAGGGCAGTGAAGAGGACCTAAAAAGCTATAAGGAAAAACATTAAATATGTAAAAAAAATGATAAAGGCAGCAAAGCTGGAAACAGAAAGACATATTGCCATAGAAAGTAAAACTAACCCCAAAATATTTTTTAACTATGTAAATAGTAAAAAGATTAAAAAAGAAAATGTTGGCCCTTTAAAAAGTACTGAGTAAGATATTGTGGAGGACGATGAAAAGAAAGCAAACCTATTAAACAATTTTTTCTCCATGGTGTTTACCGAGAAGGATGATCTTCCTGTGGATGAGCAGAGGGATGAGGTAAACCCAAAGTTAAATGTTTCTTGTCTAACTCAGGAAGAAGTGCAGCTCTGTCTTAGGAAGCTTAAAATGGACAAATCACCTGGCCCTGACGGTATACACCCGCGTGTCCTAAGGGAGTTAAGTAATGTCATGGATAGGCCCCTATTCTTAATATTTATGGACTGTCTAATAACGGTGTATGTCCCAAAGGATTGGCGAATAGCTAATGTGGTGCCAATATTCAAAAAGGGGTCAAAAAGTTATCCTGGAAATTATAGGCCGGTAAGTTTAACCTCTGTTGTGGGTAAAATGTTTGAAGGTTTTCTAAGAGATGCTATCCTGGAGTATCTCACTGAAAATAAATGTATAATGCTGTTTCAGCATGGGTTTATGAAGGATCGGTCCTGTCAAACTAATCACATCAGCTTTTATGAGGAAGTTCTAGACTGGATCGGGGTGAGGCATTTAGATTTTTCTAAAGCATTTGATACTGTACCACATAAAAGGATGGTGAGTAAAATGTGAATGCTTTAAATGGGGAAAAATGTGTGCAAGTGGGTAAGCAACTGGCTCAGTGATAGAAAACAAAGGGTAGTAATTAACAGTACATACTCAGAATGGATCCCTTTTACTAGTGGGGTACCACAGGGCTCAGTATTGGGCCCTATCCTCTTTAATATTTCCATTAATGATCTTACACATGGATTGCACAGTAGAATATCAATCTTTGCAGATGATACCTAGCTCTGTAAAGTAATCAACACAATAGAGGATAATGTGTTATTACAAAGGGATCTGGATAAGCTGGAGACCTAGGCAGAGAAGTGGCAGATGAGGTTTAACACAGATAAATGCAAGGTTATGCACATGGGGAGGAAAAATCCATTTCATGATTACATGTTAAATGGAAAAACACTGGGTAAAAGTGACATGGAGAAGAATTTGGGGATCCTGGAGGACAGTAAACTTAACTGTAGCAGCCAGTGTCAGGCAGCAGCAGCCAAGGCAAATAGGATTCATGGGTTGTTTTAAAAGGGGCATAGATGACATGTGGGAAATTATTCTCCCATTATAAAAGTCATGGTTGGAACAAACCGGGAAATATTGTGTACAGTTCTGGGCCCCAAGTTAAAGGAAAGACATTTTGGGAGTTTAAAGAGGTAAAAAGGCAGGCAACAAAAAAAATTTAAAAAGATGGGTGGACTGCAATACCCAAAAAATATTAGAAGTTAGGGTTATTTAGTTTAGAGAAAAGACGGCTTCGGGGGAACTTATGAATATGTTTAAATTTATTAAGGGTATAAGAGATCTCATAAGATTTATTTTTTAACCAGGACTGTTCCAGAAAAAAGGGGGGGGTCCTCTATTTAGGGGAACGAAAGTTTCTAAAAAACATAAAAAGGGTTTATTTACTGTTAGAGCAGAAAGACTGTGGAACTCTCGCCAGGGGGAAAATTGTCAGGTGAATTAAATAACAGAGTTCAGAAAGGGTCTGGATGATTTCGGGTGTAATAATATAAAATTTTACAGTGACTGGTTTTCTGGGAGGGGTTTTTGTCCAGGGATTTATTGTAATTCCCAGTTTGGCGTCGGGAAGGAATTTTGTTCCTAAAAAGAGGTTTTGGCTTTATCAGGGGGGTTTTTTGCCTTCCTTGGTAAACACTTTAAAAAAAATGGGAAAATGGTGGCTTTTAGGTTTTTTTTTCTAGCAAAATATGAAAAATTGTAATAATGGTTTATTTTTTTCCCGTGGGTTGATATATGGTTATTGTCCCCCGTAGGTTGTATATAATTTATATTCCCCAAGTATGATTCTGTAATTTTTTTGCCCTCCAGAGCAGGCTTATGTTTATATTTTTCCCCAGTAGATGTTGATTGATGGGGTAAAAGGGTCCCAAAGGGTTTAATATATTTTTTATTTGACCCCCCAGCAGGAAAAATATATAGTTAATAGGGTTCCCTAATAGGTAGGTATATAGTTTTATTTTCCCCTATGTTGGGGTACAAAAATTATATGTCCACAGTAGGTAGGTATATAGCTTATATTTCCCCTAGTAGGTATGTATATAGTTTATAGGGTCCTCCAGTAGGTACATATTGTATATAGGTTATTTGTCCCCTAGTAGGCAGGTATATGGTTTTCATGTCCCCCAGTAATTAGATATATAGTTGATATGTCTCTAGTAGGTAGATATATAGGTAATAGGGACCCCCAGTAGGTAGGTATATAGTTTATAGGGTCCCCCAGTAGGTAGATACATAGGTAATAGGGTCCCCCAGTAGGTAGGTATATAAGTAATAGGGTTTCCCAATAGGTAGGTTTATAGGTAATAGGGTCCCCCAATAGTTAGGTACATAGTTTATATGTCCACAGTAGGTAGATACCGTATATACTCGAGTATAAGCCAAGTTTTTCAGCAGAAAAAAATGTGCTGAAAAAGCCTTCCTCTGCTTATACTTGAGTCACCCGTTTGTGTCTGGGCCCTGCCATGGCCCAGGCGCCGGCGGAGATCTCTTCAGCTGTGTGCGATCCCTTGGGGCTAAGCTGAGATAGTATTGCGGGAGAGGGCAAGGTCCCTGTCGCAAAAGGATCGGAAGGGTGCAGAGATTTTTGGGGGTCTGGGGGTATTCCCTGATGACTCAGCCCCTGTGCCGGGAAGAAGACGGAGAGCATTGGAGCAGCCGGGGAGAGAAGTGAGTACTTGTATTTTTACATTTTTTTTAAAAACCCTGCCTAGGTAGGTATGTGCTGTAGTTGATATGACCACCAGTAAGTAGATATATAGGTAATAGGGTCCCCCAGTAGGTAGGTATATAGTTTACATGTCCCCCAGTAGGTAGGTATATGTAATAGGATTGTCCCCGTAAAGGGAGGTTTTAAAGGGAATTGTGTCCCCTGTTGTAGGCTTTTAGGTAATAGGGTCCCCCAGTATGTAAGTATATAGGTAATAGGATCCACCAGTATGTAGGTATATGGGTAATAGGGTCCTCCATTCTCACGCAGCCTGTACATACTCCGGTGAACCACAAGCCTGCTTGTGATTCACTGGAGTACTCCACGGGGCAGGGAGCTCTCGCTCTCTGCTTAACAGTAGTGTTCAAGTGTATGTGTGTCCAGTGGATGCATATACAGTTGAAGAAGCCGTCGGCGTACGGGCCCACGGCAGCGGCCTGGAACCTGGCGACTTCACGTTAATAAAGTTGAGGCTGTTCAGGGCTGGACACATCTCACAACAAGAAAACAGATGACAGCATTGAGGGTCACTAGCGGAGGTTCATCTCAAACTTTGCCAGTATAGCAACACCTCTAACAGATCTGTCTAGGCACAGTAAGGGCTTGTCCCCACTGCACGGGTTTTCACCGGTTTACAGATGGTTTTCGGTTTTGAAAACCGTCTGTAAACCGGATGTCAACTTTTAAAATGGACCGCTATGGAAAATCTGTGTAGCGGTCCTCACAGTTTTTCAGACCGCCTGCGGTCCGAAAAACATTCAACATGTTCATTCTTCTGTCCAGTTTTTGGGTGGAATATGAACTTGTTAATGCCAAGGGGGAGGGCTTTTCTCTGCAAACTGCGGAAAAAAAACGTTCCCTGGTGGCCGTGTGCACAGCCGCAAAACAGTGCAAATACCGGTCAGGATTTCTGACCGGTATTTGCACTGTGGCGTGTGAACGGCCCCTAAGTCGGTTATGATCAATTGCAACCTAGAGGTAGGAAAGGCATTCCAAAAATTGAAAACAGACCATTTGCAGGGGTCCAATGATGATCACCCCAAATTTTAAAAAAGTATTCATCGTCCAAGCAGATGTGTCTGATATGGGACTGGGTGCAGTTCTTTCCCAAGAGTGAGAGGAGTTTCTAGCCATATATCTGAGCAGGAAGCTCACACCAGCTGTGAAAATTTATAGTATAGTTGAGCAGGAGTTCTTGGCCATCAAATGGGCTCTTGAATCCCTGAGACATTATTTTCTAGGTTCTCCCTTAGGTTTATTACTGATCATTCTTCGCTAACTTGGATGTGTCAGGCAAAAGAAAGGAACGTAAGAGTCAAGAGCTGGTTCCTGACTTTGCAAAACTTTAAATTTAGGGTAGAACACAGAGCAGGGAAATTTCAAGGTAATGCTGATGATCTGTCCAGCACACACTGTATGGTGGCTAATAGTGTCCAACCCCACAGACTCGAACAGAGGGTGAGGTTATGTGAGACAGTAACAGGCAGAGTTGTTGAGACAGTTACAGGCAGAGTTATTGAGGGCAGTTAAGTTTTGTGGCACCAAGTAGTACTTGGACAGATGGTCTCGGTGAAGGAAGCCTGCAATTTGTGTGTCAGTAGCCCTAGGTTAAGCTCTAAGCAGCTAGTTCTAGACCGTTTTTTCCTGGAGTGGCCAAAATTATGGGTTGGAAGCCTCTCCCACTTACCAGGTGGTGCTGGTACCAGGCCCTATAAAGGATAGGCCTGCAAGCCTGTGTTTCGGTCTGATGAAACTCTGCATTTTAGGGGAAAGACTAACTGTGAGAAAAACCTACTGTAAATAGCAAATGGTGTCTGCATTAATACTAGTCAAGGTCAACCTGTGTCTAGTGAGTGCTCATCTGAGCAGGCTTTTGTTTTCTTTTTTCCTGAATGTTAAGACTTTGTTTTTTTCATTTGCTAAAATAAAGTAGACATGTTCAAAGATGGGCAACAAAAATAATAAAAGGACTGGGTGGACTGCAATACCCAGAAAGATTAGCAAGGTTAGGGTTATGTAGTTTAGAGAAAAGACGGCTTTCGGGGGACATAATAAAAATGTATAACTACAGTGATATGAAAAAGTTTGGGCACCTCTATTAATCTTAATCATTTTTAGTTCTAAATATTTGGGTGTTTGCAACAGCCATTTCAATTTGATATATCTAATAACTGATGGACACAGTAATATTTCCGGATTGAAATGAGGTTTATTGTACTAACACAAAATGTGCAATATGCATTAAAC
Source organism: Phyllomedusa bahiana (assembly GCA_025379985.1). Lineage (NCBI taxonomy): Eukaryota > Metazoa > Chordata > Amphibia > Anura > Hylidae > Phyllomedusa > Phyllomedusa bahiana. Next base: position 62,846 of record JAODAL010016250.1, on the reverse strand, counting down.
CAAAATTTGACCGGTGCAAAAGTATGGGCACCCCAACAGAAAAGTGACATTAATATTTAGTAGACCCTCCTTTTGCAAAAATAACAGCCTCTAGTCGCTTCCTGTAGCTTTTAATCAGTTCCTGGATACTGGATGAAGGTATTTTTTACCATTCCTCTTTACAAAACAATTCAAGTTCAGTTAAGTTTGATGGTCGCCGAGCATGGACAGCCCGCTTCAAAGTATCCCACAGATGTTCAATGATATTCAGGTCTGGGGACTGGGGTGGCCATTCCAGAACATTGTTCCTCTGCATGAATGCCTGAGTAGATTTGGAGCTGTTTGGGATCATTGTCTTGCTGAAATATCCATTCCCGGCGTAACTTCAAATTCATCACTGATTCTTGTACATTATTCTGAAGAACCTGCTGATACTGAGTTGAATCCATGCGACCCTCAACTTTAACAAGATTCCCGGTGCCGGCACAGCCCCAAAGCATGATGGAACCTCCACCAAATTTTACAGTGGGTAGCAAGTGTTTTTCTTGGAATGCTGTGTTTTTGGAACGCCATGCATAACGCCTTTTTGTATGACCAAACAACTCAATCTTTGTTTCATCAGTCCACAGGACATTCTTCCAAAATGAAGCTGGCTTGTCCAAATGTGCTTTTGCATACCTCAGGCGACTGTTTGTGGCGTGCTTTCAGAAACGGCTTCTTTCGCATCACTCTCCCATACAGCTTCTCCTTGTGCAAAGTGTGCTGTATTGTTGACCGATGCACAGTGACACCATCTGCAGCAAGATGATGCTGCAGCTCTTTGGAGGTGGTCTGTGGATTGTCCTTGACTGTTCTCACCATTCTTCTTCTCTGCCTTTCTGATATTTTTCTTGGCCTGCCACTTCGGGGCTTAACAAGAACTGTCACTGTGGTCTTCCATTTCCTTACTATGTTCCTCACAGTGGAAACTGACAGGTTAAATCTCTGCGACAACTTTTTGTAACTATGTTGAACAATCTGTGATTTCAGATCATTTGAGAGTTGTTTTGAGGAGTCCATGATGCCACTCTTCACAGGAGATTCAAATAGGAGAACAACTTGCAATTGGCCACCTTAAATACCTTTTTTCACTTGGATACACCTGGCTATGAAAATTAAAAGCTCAGTGAGGTTACAAAACCAATTTTGTGCTTCAGTAAGTCAGTAAAAAGTAGTCAGGAGTATTCAAATCAATAAAATTATAAGAGTACCCAAATTTTTGCACCGGTCAAATTTTGGTTTAATGCATATTGCACATTTTGTGTTAGTACAATAAACCTCATTTCAATCCGGAAATATTACTGTGTCCATCAGTTATTAGATATATCAAATTAAAAATTGCTGTTGCAAACACCCAAATATTTAGAACTAAAAATGATTAAGATAAATAGGGATGCCCAAACTTTTTCATATGACTGTATATTAAAGGTCAATATAGAGATCTCTGCCAAGATCTATTTATACCCAGGACTGTATCCAGAACAAGGGGGCATCCTCTACATCAGGAGGAAAGAAAGTTTCTACATTAACATAGAAAGGGATTCTTTACTGTTAGAGCACTGAGACTGTGGAGATCTCTGCCAGAGGAACTTGTCATGGTGAATTCACTAACAGAATTCCAAAACGTAATAATATAACAAGTTATAGTGACCAGGATTCTGGAGAAGGGTGGTTGATTCAGGGATTTATTCTGATTACCAGATTGGAGTCGGGAAATAATTTTTTTCCCTAAAATGAGGACAATTGGCTTCTACCTCATTGGGGTTTTTGCCTTCCTCTGGATCAACACTAGGCACAATAGTCTGAACTTGATGGACGGCTGTCTTTTTTCAGCCTTACAAACTATGTAACTATGTAAGTACCTGAACTTTGGACTATTACACTTGGCTTCACTGTCTGTCTGTGAAAGCCCGAATTACTTACCTGATCCTGACACTAAACCCAACAATATACACTACCTAAAGGGATAATACCATCAAAATTTTTCTTTTCACAAATTTATAAGCAATATGCGACTATTATATGGATTTTTTTTTAAAATTGGGTTATTTTTTTTTTTATATAAAATTTATTAAATGTCTTCTTTGTATGTGACTCCCTGGTTTCCCCCTCTGTGAGCTCTGATAGCACAGCAGTGAGAGCACTGCTTGATGGTCCTTCTTTCTTTGTCAGCTCTGGTCTGAAAAGTGTAAATATTATCACCAGCACCTAATAAATGTGAAGAAAAAGATTACCCTATTTTCCTTTCATGTATTGCTTTGGTCTACTCTAATTTTATCTATCTTTGTGGAGAGAATAATAGAGCAATCATTATATCACTACTTACTATTTCTAATGAAACTGTATAGAGATCACTAAAGTGTCTAAAGTGGATTAGCCTGTGCAGCCACTTAGTATTCTCTCACAGTTAGAGAATGACAATAATTGAACTGTAATTTTTAATTGCAACTACCTGGCTACAGGGGGAAACTACCTGGCTACAGGGGGAAACTACCTGGCTACAGGGGGAAACTACCTGGCTACAGAGGGCAATAACTTGGCTACACTGGGCAACTACCTGATTACAGGGGGCAACTACTTGGCTACAGGGGGCAACTACCTGGCTACGGCGCAATTTTCTGGCTACAGGGGGCAATTACCTGGCTACAGGGGGCAATTACTTGCCTACACTGAGCAACTACCTGGCTACAGGGGGCAATTACCTGGCTACACTTGTCAACTACCTGGCTACAGGGGGCTACTATCTGGCTACAGGGGGTAACTACCTGGCTACAGGAGGCAACTTCGTGGCTACAGGGACAACTACCTGGCTACAGGGGGCAATTACCTGGCTACACTTTCCAATTACCTGGCTACAGGGGGCTATTATCTGGCTACAGGGGGCAACTACCTGGCTACAGGAGGCAATTTCCTGACTACAGGGGACAACTACCTGGCTACAGGGGGTAATCACCTGGCTACACTGGGCAACTGGCAATACTTGCAGAGCAAGTCAAAATTGGAGGTTAAAACCAGCCCGTAAGTTAAAAAAGAAAAGTTTATTTTAAATCATTAAAAAGTATATAGATTTTAAAAAGGTATAGGGTTAATGCAAGTGCATGGTATACGCTAACATGTTTGGAAACAAAAGTTCCTTGATCACAGCTTACATCTCTCACACTTGTGATTGTATTTAAACCAAAGCTATCCAATAGCAAAGTGCCTTGTTAAAAACAAAGATTTAACCCTAATTAAGCCAGCTAGCGCTATAAATGACATATACAATGTATGTTGAATTGCAGTTGATAAATTGTTGGATTTTATATTGTATTTGTTCTATACTAAAGTCTTTTTTATTTGAAATTGCGAAACAACATGTGTAAAATCTTGGGCCCCCACATTTAAAAAAAATCCCTTTTGAAATAGCCATTGCTTTTGTGTGTTATTACTGTTAAACATGCTAGGGGATAAATATCTACCAGCGTTTTATTTAGTTTCGGGACTATTTTGACTCCATCTTTTAAAATTTCTGTTAGTTTTTCATCAGATTCCAGAAAAGGTTAATATTTACGAATGATTTTTTTTAACATGGACAAAATCCTTGCTAAAAGGTGTGGACAACACAACTAGGGATTTGACATTAGGTAAATGTGAATTATGTTCTTTATCCCTAAGCAGATCTTGGCAATCAATGTTCATTACATATAATTGTGCTTGTTTTAACATCCAGTGTTTATATCCTCGATGTCTCATTCTGGTGTTAACCCTTTCAATCTCATTACAGTAAATATTAACATCTCTTAGTGCGTATATATTCCCCAATGGGGATAGATTTTATCGTGTGCATAGCATGACAGCTGTTTGCCTTTAGGATCGTGTTTCCTGCTAAGGGCTTGCAATATACACTGGTAAACCCAAATCATGGAACACACATATGATATAAGAAATAAATCAAACAACATCTCAGGAGCAGCAAGACACTTTATTGATATACATAGCCGTAATGTTGACAGTTTTAAACTTTACGATATAGAAAAGGTTTGAAAACCCAGTCGAGGTGGTAATTGAACATGCAGACTGCTCAATAGGGAGGCATATTGGATCGCGACTAACAAACCCGCTTTCCTAGAGGTTTAAATTATAAAAATGATTTGCTCTATTCTTATTAATTATTTTTATTTTTTTCCCCCTTGTGTTGTGCTTTCCTACTATGTTAGAGTGTTGTCCTCACCTAAAACTTTATATACATTTATATATACTTATATGTTAGGGTCTGGTACTAGCATGGTTAATTCTTTGTTTTTAACAAGGCAGTTTGCTATTGGATAGCTTTGGTTTAAATACAATCACAAGTGTGAGAGATGTAAGCTGTGATCAAGGAATTTTTGCTCCAAAATGCGTTAGTGTATACCATGCACTTGCATTAAACCTGTACCTTAAGATCTATGTACTTTTTAATTATTTAAAATAAACTTTTCTTTTTTAACTAACGGCTGGTTTTCACCTCCAATTTTGACTTGCTCTGCAAGTATTGCCAGTCTGATTATCCTGCATTTTCAGCAGCACCTGGTGAACCGCCCATGAAGAAAGGAGTTTCTCCGTGCAAACACACAGAAGGTCATTGAGTGGGCTCTGACTTGTCTACATTGGGAATGGTAAGCACTATTAACCCATTTTTTCTTGTAAATATGGGACTATGCTGTTATATTATACACTGGGCAACTACCTAGCCTCAAGGGCTACTACCTGGCTACAGGGCACAACTACCTGGCTAAACTGGGCAACTATCTGGCTACAGGGGGCAATCTACTTAATAGGGGATCAAGATACTTACCTATTGGGGGACCTATACGTCTACCTACCTAATGGCGTGCTATACATCTACCTAATTGAGGACTGATACCTCGTTTGGAGGTGTACCTACATACTGTCTTTGGGAATTAAACTACTTCCTATATTAGTATACAAAACATGGTGCACAAATGGGAGCCCCATAGCCATTTGGGGGCACTTTTACTGTTTGGGGCACAAGGGGATAATTATTAACATTTGGGGTGCAATAGATGGGGAGTTTGTATAGAGATTGGTAGAGAAGTGTGAAAAAGTGAGTTTAAGATGTCTAAGGGTATGTTCAGGCAGCGTTTTAGGATACGATTTCGGGTCCGTGTTGGACCCGAAAATCGCATCCAAAAATATAGCATCGATTGGATCCAACACGCAGCTGCGTGTTTGGATCCGTGTTGGATGCAGCAGGATCGCACCCTGCTTCTTTCGCTCCAAGAATTGACATGTCAGTTCTTGGAACGGATCCAAAAATCGGATCTGACAGACGCAATGTAAACACACACATCGGTGATCACTTGTGTTAATGCCGATGCGTGTTTTACATTGTGAGCAATGTAAAACACACTGCTCATTGATAGATGCGTGTTTGGGTCCATCCAAAAGTGTATGTTCACACGGAGCAAACACGCCGTATGAACATACCCTAAGAAGTCTAAGATTTTTGTTTTGCAAATTCTACAGTAAAGATTCATAGTCGGGAGAAGTCGTCATGGTGGTCTGGGCTGAATGGAGAAGAAGAAGAGAAAGAACAACTTTTCAGAGGCGTCTCCTGTAAGTTCATGTATGTAACTTTACTGAAATTGCTTATGCATCTGCAGAGTCTGTATACAATTCATATCCATCTCTGCATGGTCACTGTATGCCGGTAGTATTGGTTGTAGTATAATGATTTATATTCAGTAATGGTTTTTTGCATTATTCAGTCACTGTGTGGTGGTGATATGTGGTAATGGTGTTGCAGTATAATTCATTCACTATGGTTGGTGATATGTGATCATGGTGTTGCGGTATTCAGTCACTATATGCTGGTGATATGTGGTCATGGTATTGTATTATTCAGTCACTATGTGGTGGAGATATGTGGTCATGGTGTTGTGGTATTATTCGCTCACTATGTAGTGATGATATGTGGTCATGTTGTGGTGGTATTATTCAGTCATTATGTGGCGATGATATGTGGTCATGGTATGGTGGTATTATTCAGTCACTATGTGGTTGTGGTATGTGGCTGTATTATTAGCTAGGAACAGCAGAGCTGATGTGTCGATCACTGCTATAGACCCTTCCACAGTCTGAATAGCTTGTGTTATTCTAAAGCTTCCTGTGGCTATGAAACTGCATGGTAGGAAAACCCTTTTAATGTTGACTTACAGACAAGACAGATTAACAAGATTGAGGTTGGGGGGCATCTAGAAAATCGTTACAAGTTGTCACTTATCTGTCGATAGAGTTTTTTTTGTCAAGGAACCACAAAAACATTGAATTAAAGGAAGGCTAAACTTAATTGTAACAGCAAGTGTCAGGCAGCAGCTGCCAAAGCATTAAATGAGAAACCCCAAAAAATAAAAACATATAATACTATAATAATTAGTAACTAACTGTCACAATCCAGTGTGTGACCTTCTTACCAACACTCTTATATCGCATGTTATTGCTTTTCTTCTCATGGGCTGGTGGGCGGAGCTGCAGTTGCTGGGCGCCCTCTGTGAACACTACATTTCCCACAACAGCCGCTTCCTCCTGGCTAAGCTGTAAATTCTATATACTTTATCCACATCAAATATACTATATATGTGTGTGTACAGCCCTCAGTCTCCTTTCTACTCTGCATAGCCGTCCCTCATGCCGCAAGTCTGTCAGACTGACTGAGAACAGCACATACCTAGTGATGTCAGTCAGCATAACCAGGAAGTAACTCAGAGTCTGTCCTACTTCCTGTCGGAAGGAGCCGGTGGCCATTTTGTTCTTCTATAATGATTATCCCCTAGACAAATTGAGCAGACTATTCTAATTAAAGATATTTAGGATTTTATCATTAAGACATGGAGTTTATTTAGTTGTTTTCTTTTCTCGGAGAACTCCTTTAAGTATTGTGGGGTGTATTAAAAGGGGCATAGATGCACATGATGAGAACATTATTCTCCCATTATACAAATCACTGGTCAGACCACACATGGAATATTGTGGTTATTACTTTAGAGAAAAGACAGCATACTTGAAACCTAATAAACATGTAGTGTATAAATATATCAAAGGTCAAAATAAATATCTACCCCATGATCGATTTATGCTCAGGACTTTATGGAGAATAAAGGTGCATCCTCTATGTATTGTGAAGGGTCAGCTCAAAGGCAAGCACATGCACAAGGTTTTAAAGTCCAAACACAGAGGTGTTTATTATAAAGTAAGCAGGTTCCAAACAAAATGCAGCTTAGCTTCAGCATACACAGGGATCCATATAACATAAAGTCCTTACTTCAGGAACAAACCAAGGCAATGGGATATACTCACCAACACACACCTCCAGGCCTACACAGCCTCACAGCTTGGCAGTTTACAGCTTCTGGTTGCAGGTCCAAAAGCACACCTCCAGACTTCCTGCACCAGCTGCCTTTTATGTGTCTGGTAAGACCTGGGCTGGAGTATTGGAGTAACCGTCCCACCCAGACTCTTGGGCCACTCCATAAAAAACCCGACCCGGAACTACAAAGAAAAAACTACTCAGCAGCAATAACTGTTGCTGGCATCAAGCTAATAGTTTTTTTTATATCACCGAGGCCAGCCACCTCAGTGATAAATACCTCCCGTCTATGATGGTACCTCTGACCCTTCTACAGTACAGTGTCAGGATGATAAAATCAGGTGTGGAAATTATCTTTGTTCCACTCCTTTATCCAATTATTGCCTCCTCTGAATTATATTGTTATTACAGCTGTCGACAGCCGGAGTTCGAGAAATACGACCCACTCCTTGCGTTTGGGACATAGATCTGCCTTTAATCACAGTAAATTACATTCCAATAGAACTTTTTAATCACATGACATGTATCATCTGGGGGGAGGAGGAAGGCCTTAAATCTCTTGCTTTTAGCAGACACTGCATCTGTCTCAAGGAAAGCTGTGTGAGAGATATCTGATAGTTCGATAAGGATGTATAGCAGTAAAAACAGTTTAACAAACTATCTGATGAGCTTAATAAGAATGTAATGATGAAACAGACTTTTGATGTTTTTCCCTTAAAGTACCAACTTGACAGTCCCCCCTAAAAACATCAAAATCTGTTCTAACGCTCCCCCCTTGAGCGTGAATGATGATTGATGCTCTTCCCTAAACTGAACAAGAATGGGTAAAGGTCACTCTCCTTAGCAGGGTGAACAGGTGGAGCGGGTGTTAAACCCATTGAACCACTGTCAGGCTTGCTCCAAGGGGCGTAACCAAGCAACCGCCGGCCTCCTCGCAGAGCCTTTGATGGTATTCACATGAACATGCAAAGGGATTATTTACTGTAAGAGCAGTGAGACTATGGAACTGTCTGCCAGAGTAACTTGTCATAGTGACTTCACATAGACAGTTCAAAGTGGGTCTGGATGCATTTCTAGAGTGTAACAATGTAACAAGTTATAGTGACTAAGATTCTGGAGAAGGGTCATCGATTCAGTGATTTATTTTGATTGCCAGATTGGAGTCAGGAAGTAATTTTTCCCCTAAAATGAGGACAATTGGCTTCTACCTCAGGGCTTGTAAATCAAGGTAGTAGCAGGTGTCGCTGAGATCTGCAAAAGAACCTAGCTCTAATTGGTGGCATGTGAGAACTGCATAAAAGCCACGTTGAAAGCAAAGCAAAGTGGCGTATGATGATTGTGAGGTGCCCCTATTCATCGTCTTGCCAGTTATCGCCACTTGTCGCAAACTGAGAGGAACTGAGTCCTTGAGTCTTGAGAGACATTGGTTTATCACCAAAGCAGAACACTATACGCCTAGGGTGAGATTTTAGCACTGTTCATCATTGTGTGTCCTGGTGCTTGGGAGACCAATAATGAACTGGAATGACAGCAAGAAGTGCGCAGAGATGAACCTCTTCATAGATGGATTGTCTTATTAGAAGAATGGCGCTTACTGATCTATTCTATACCTCAAGGGAAATTATACATCACATCCCAAGCTTAGGGTCACAACCAGTGTCTACAAAAAACATGGGGTTTTACACGACATTGAGTTATAAGCCAGAGTTCCAGCCAGAGAGGTTTCTTGACCTGATGCCTCCTCTCTCAAAAGCTATCATGGTGCACAGCAAAGAAGCAATAGAAGCTGGAATAAAGGTCTTACCTCAAGCATTGAGTTCTACTTTTGTGTGGGATCCAATGATAGCGTGAGACTGGTCTGGAGGTTACATGACAATGCCATGAGGAGGCCTTCACAGGGGAACATCACACGTGGATTTTGATGTGGAGTGGCAAAAGGTAATAGTCTTTATTTCAGGTACACTAACAGCTTAGCATTACATTGTATTTGGGTATGGAACTAGTCTATGGCTATTTTTTTTTACAAAATGTCCCAAGACTTGTGTTTCAACAGGACAACAGAAGGTCACATGTTGCTCACACTGTGAGCATTCTGCTTAGCCCAAATGTGCTACCATTGTCCAGAGCATCTCCTTCCCATCAAGCACATTTGGGAAGTCATTGGTGCATTCAGCATGGCATATAATTCCTCAGACAATCCTTAATAACCTCATTAACCCCTTAACTCACCTGGACATATGGCCCCAGGCAGAAAGTAGTAAAACCACCACCTTTGTACACCTTAATGCATTGTCTACACAAGGCATTAGGCTGTATAAATGATTACGCACCCTAGTGGTGAAGTACCCTAAGGGGACTCAAAGTAAAAGTTAAAAAAAAATTGTTTTAAAGTGTAAAAAAAAAAATTACAAAAATTAAAAGTTCAAATCACCCCGCTTATGCCATTTTACAAATAAAAAAAAATCATAAAAAAATAAAAAAAGTTACATATATTTGGTATCACCACGTCCGAGAAAGTCCGATCTATTAAAATATAACATCAATTATCCTGTGCATTGACGTGTAGAAGAAAATAAAAAAATGCAATTTTTTGGTCAGTTCACGTCCCCTAAAAATTGGAATAAATTTAATTTAAAAAGTCACATGTAGCCCAAATTGGTAGAAATAAAAAGTACACTTCAGACTGCAAAAAAATGCACCCTCACTCAAGGCCATAGGTATTAGTACAAAAAAGTTATTGGCTGCAGAAAATGGCGTGGCCGTGCAAATTTTAAAAATAGAAAATTTTTGGAAATTCTTTACGGTACTAAAACATACTGATACCATACATGTTTGGCATTGACAGATTCGAATCAACCTGTACAATACAGATAACATCATTTTTACTAAAAATTTAACGGTGTAAAAGCAAGACACCCGCAAACATGGCGCAAGTATGTTTTTTTCACATTTTGCCCCACTTACAATTGTTTTAAGGTTTCCCAGTATAATCTATGAATAACACCATTAGCAAGTGCATCTTGTCCCGCAAAATAAAAGCCCTTATTTGTCTATGTAGATGAAAAATAAAAACGTTATGGCTTTTGGAAGGCGGGGAGGAGAAAAATGAAGTCATTTTTTTTCTTTGGGGGGGGTTAAGGGGTTAATAGCATGCCAAAGCATGTAAGTGCATGTATTTCTGTGCATGACATGGATAATCAGTAATACATTTTGGATATTCTGAATATATTGTTTAAAATTTCTATCAAATGCATATTATTAACATGTCTATTGACCCTTTGATTTTCATAATTTTCTTCTTGATGTTGAAATTTTAATGTTAAGCAGTGTTCAATCCTTAATCGCTGTATGACTGAAAAGTTATTAAACTACATTCACCATTTCAAAGGTATTTTTTTGCTAGCAACGAATAAGTACATTTGTCTTTATATCCATAGGCAGTAAATGGAAGAAAAGAATAAGGGTGCTTTTTTTTTTTTTTTTTTTTTAGCAAACCTATATATGCCTAGTAGAGATGGGCGAATCGATTCTAACGAAGTGGAATTCGTTTAGAATTTCAGGAAAACTTCGGTTCTGAACGAAGTCGAAGTTTGGGGTACTTCGGGTGAATGAAGTGTGCTTTTGATTGATAAAATGGCTGCGAGCACATGGCGCTACATGGGGCAAAGCACTCTGGGAGGAAGAAGGGCATAGCCTGCATGACATGTGCAGAGATGAAGCCAATCAGAGACCGGCGGGATTCTGTGACGTCACCGCACTATATAAGTCCAGGCGCGACGCCGGGAGCTCACACTCCTCTCACTGTACTGATCAGGGAAGGTGCTGCCGCGGCTGTTTGTGATAGCTCTCACTGAAGATCTGATTTTTATACAGCGATTTTTGTGGGGTGTCTCAGTTTGTCTCAGATACTGTTCTCTTAATGTTCTATTTCTCATTTTTTGGGGTATTGGATCTTCAGATTTCAATCCAGTGTGCGTCCACTGCAGCTGCATATACATTCAATATCCAAGTGGGATCTAAGCCAGTTCCTGTTGTATTCATTTAAAGAAACAGCGTTTTTACAATACAAATACCACTTCATTTTTGGCTGCTCAATTCTATTGCGCAATTTACACCAGGGTTAATTTAACTTGTTTTGCTGGTGTGCTGACCCCAAGAAACCGTCATTTTCAACGCCAAAAATATACTTTTTCCTGTAGCATAATTCACAACAAAGGGTTAATTACAATTTTACTCTTGTTGGTGGCATAGAAAACCCCAAATTTGTAACACGCTACAAACCCTACAATTTTGTGCCCCATTGTTTTCGCAATTTACATCCAGGGGTTAATTAAGCGTTTTTTTGCTGGTGTGCTGACCCCAAGAAACCGTCATTTTCAACCCAAAATATATACATTTTTCCTGTAGCAAAATTTCACAAGCAAGGTTAATTACAATTTTATCTCTTTTGTGTGGCGAAAAAACACGAAATGTAACACGCTACAAACTACTTTTTTTGGTTGCTAAATTCTTTTGCGCAATTTACATCCAGGGGTTAAATTAAAGCGTTGTTTTGCGGGTGTGCTACCCCAAGAAACCGCCTTTTTAAATGCCAAAAATATATAAAATTTTCCTGTAGCAAATTCAAAACCAAGGTTAATTAAAATTTTTATTTCTTGTTTGTGGCTAAAAAACCCAATTGAACACGCTACAAAGCTACTATTTGTGGGGCCCAATTGTTTGGCCAAATTTTTACACCAGGGGAATTAACGTTGTTTTGCTGGTGGCGACCCCAAGAAACCGCATTTTCAACGCCAAAATATATACATTTTTCCTGTAGCATAATTCACAAGCAAAGGGTTAATTACAATTTTTTTCTCTTTTTGTGGGGGTAAAAAACACGAAATTTGAACACGCTAAAAAGCTACTATTTGGGGGTGCTAAATTTTTTTGCGCAATTTAATCCAGGGGTTAATTTAAGTGTTTTTTTGCGGGTGTGCTGACCCCAAAAAACCCGCATTTCAACGCCAAAATATATACATTTTTCCTGTAGAAAAATTTCACAAGCAATTAATTAAAATTTTTACCTTTTGTGTGGCGTAAAAACACCAATTGAACACCTACAAAGCACTAGTTTGTGGTTGCTCAATTTCTTTTGCGAAATTTTACATCCGGGGGTTTAATTAAGCTTTTTTTTCTGGTGTGCTGACCCCAAGAAACCGTCATTTTCAACCCAAAATATATACTTTTTTCCTGTAGCATAATTCACAACAAGGTTAATTAAAATTTTTTAAACTCTTGTTGTGTGGCGTAGAAAACACCAATTGTAACACGCTACAAAGCTACTATTTTGGTTGCTCAATTCTTTTTGCGCAATTTAAAACATCCGGGGTTAATTAATTTTTGTTTTGCTGGTGTGCTGCCCCCAAGAAACCGCATTTCAATGCCAAAATATATACATTTTTCCTGACATAATTCACAACCAAAGGGTTAATTTTTTTTAAAATTTTTTGTTGTGTGGCAAAAAAACCCCAAATTGTAACACGCTACAAAGCTTTTTTTTTAGTATTTGGGGGGGCCCAATTGTTTGGCGAAATTTTAACATCCAGGGGAAATTTAAGCGTTTTTTTTGCTGGGGGCGACCCCAAAAAACCCGTCATTTTAAAAACGCCAAAAATATATTTTTTTCCTTAGCTAATTCACAAGCAAAGGGTTTAATTAAAATTTTATCTTTGTTGTGGGGCGTAGAAAACCCAATTGTAACACCTACAAAGCTACTATTTGGGTTGCCAATTCTTTTGCCAATTTACATCCGGGGGTTAATTTAAGCTTGTTTTGCTGTTGCTGACCCCAAAAAACCGTCATTTTCAACGAAAAAATATATACATTTTTCCTGTAGCATAATTCACAACGAAGGTTAATTAAAATTTTTTATCTCTGTTTTGTGGCTAGAAAACACGCAATTTAACACGCTACAAAGCACATTTGTGGTTGCTCAATTCTTTGCGCAATTTACATCCGGGGGTTTAAATTTAAGCGTTTTTTGCTGTGTGCGACCCCAAAAAACCGTCATTTTCAATGCCAAAATATATACTTTTTTTCCTGACATAATTCCAACCCAAAGGTTAATTAAAAATTTACTCTTGGTGGGGCAGAAAACAGAAATTTGTAACCGCACAAAGCTACTAGTTGGGGTTTGCCAATTCTTTTCCCAAATTTTACACCAGGGGTTTTTAAGCTTTTTTTTCGGGTGTGCTGACCCCAAGAAACCGTCATTTCAACGCCAAAATATATACTTTTTCTTAGCAAATTCACAAGCGAAGGTTAATTAAAATTTTTTACTCTTGTTGTGTGGCGTAGAAAACACGCAATTGAACACGCTACAAAGCTACAGTTTGTGGGCCCCAATTTTTTTGGCGCAATTTACATCCGGGGGTTAATTAACGTTGTTTTGCTGGTGTGCGACCCAAAAACCGTCATTTTCAACGCCAAAATATATACTTTTTCCTGACAAAATTCACAAGGAAGGTTAATTGAATTTTTAACTCTTGTTGTGTGGCGTAGAAAACACGAAAAAATTGTAACACGCTACAAAGCTACTAATTTGTGGTTGCTAAATTCTTTTGCGAAAATTTACATCCAGGGTTAATTAACATTGTTCTGCTTTTGTCCAGTAAAAAAAACTTTTTTTTTCACCGCCACAGAAGAAATTCTGTACAAATTCAACCGAAAAAATTTAAGCCTGTTTTGCTTTTATTTTCATAAAATACACGATTTTTTAAACGCACAAAAAGTCAATTTTCCTGCCCAATTTTTGGAGCGGATTTATATCCAAGGGGTTACCCAAACTTCTTAGTGGGTTCATTTGGCGTCAAATACAGGGTGGTATTTTTCATAAAAAATATCTTCATCAAAAAGTGTCGAAAAATTTTAGAACATCAGTAGTCAGACAGGAGGGGGGCAGCTCTTCACCGCATGGCAAGGGACAAACACCCCGGGGCAGGTCGAGCCCCAGCAAGGGGCGCGCAGCAGGGGGCCCCTCGTGGGGCCACAACTGCCGCGCATCTACGGCCGTGTACTGACTAGCAACCCAAAGGTTTTTGATTGGGGTTTACAGTCATCCACTTCCCCCCAAGAAAACTACAACCCCACCAAGAGTCGGTGGGGAAATCGACACAAAACCCTTAGTTTTGGCAGGCCCCGGGAGCGGGCAGGGCCCTCACCGTCCCAACCCGCCTCTGCCCCCGGTTCCCTCACCAGAGACTACTATGTGGCTGGCTCAGCGCCACTAAAAAGCAGGATAAAAATTTTTAGGGGGCGTCAGCACTACTTTAGCGAAGAAAGGGGCCAAAATCCCCTGCTTCTTGCAGTAGGCAGAAAGATAATGTTGAGAGTGCATGGGGGGGTCAGTTTTGAGGGGTCCAGCTTCTGCTACCAAGACCGGTGAGGGACAGCAGTGACGATGAAACACAAATAGATGAGATGTACCGACCGCCTTGGGAGCCGGGGGAGGGAAGGGCTTCACTCGTCAGGGGAAGGGCGTCATTGCGCGTCACAGCGCGGGCCAGCAAGTGGGCATTTGGGCCCTGAAATCAGCAGGATAGCAAGTGGAGGTCGGGAGCCAAGCGGCCCCGGGTAAAAAACCCCTTCACAGTCCAAAACGACGCACGGGCTCAGCGAGGCAGGGGTGGCAATTTACTCAGTGGGAGCTTGGCGGTAAAAAACCTTACTCGGTGGTGTGGCCGTTCTTGTGCTATTTTCATACTCCAAACTTTTATATAAGTAGTCAAATAGTAAGAACAAAACAGCATACTGATAATAACGACAGTTGGTACACAAGAAGGTACAATCTGTTCATAATCCAGCATAAAAATCACAGACACATGGCGTATTAATATTTGCATGTAGCAACAGTAAGTGAAAGCCTGCAAACCAAGGCATAGGAAAACAGGGGGCTTACATTGCATTTGATGTTGATCCTGAGAAAGAGGGGCAAAGTCTTTTGGTTGAAGAGCAGGGAAACACCCTGCGAGTTCACAACAATTGCCCTTTTACACCCATTCAGTTAAAGCCATGGAAAAAGCATTTTGGAAATCATTTCCAATAAAATTTTAACGTTCTAACATCATAACCTCCAACCCAGAAACTAAGCCAGACTAAGGAGCGAGGAGAGGGCCAAAAAGTATAAATATCCCTGAGAGACAGAGCACGAGCTGACTCCAGCGTCGCTCACCCCAGATTACTCAAAAGACCCAGCAGAGTGGCCAAGCATCGGGTAACGTCCTCTCAAACCCTTTAAGAGTCAATAAATCCGGCATATGCCTCTGAGCCACAAAAAGTCCCACGTCCGCCCACGTAGCTAGTACTTGTCAAGTCATTTGGTTGCGTCCGCATGCATCCTTCCATCTGTTGGATATGGATATCTCCTTTACCATGCTGCTATGGAAGTGTTGCAGACGTTTCCTCCACGCCTCGTATCAGGGCCTTCGCGTCACTCAACATAAAAACAAGTAATGACCCTGAAGAATTTTGAAGGGGCATAAGGATAATCTGTTAGCAGAACCACCATAGGTCACCTGGCCAGTTTGATTCCCGTCATCTACATCAATGATCTGCACAACCTTTCCCCCAGAAACCTGCAAACGATGGTGAATGACCTGACCAAAATTGGACATAAGATCCTACCGCTGACTCGCATCTCCAACAGACTTAGGAACCTGGGGGAAATCCAACTGTAAGAGTGTGGGTACCTGTACCAGTGGAGAGTATTTTGAAGTGTGAGTTTCCTGCAGTCCTACAGGTACGATGGATTTATAAGGCCAATATTTTGGCTTTCCTCCGCCAGTCCTCCTCGGAAATGGATCTTCCGAGTTCCCTCTCCCAGCCATACCTATAAGTGGGCCCAGACCCCGACAATAGAGGTTAATGAATCAGTTTATTTAGCTTGAGATCAAATGACTTCTCCAGATGATCTGTCGGAGAGCCATTGTTTTCCAGGGTGTTAGGTCTGTGAAGTTTTCAAGAAGACAAGTTTATTAGAAGCGAGAGAGTAATTCAGGAGTTGTAGTGTATCTAAAACCCAGGGCACAGGGAGGAGGGGGATTAAATTCCCTCCTCTCAACAAGTCACAGTCCCTGTTGAGGTAAGAACGTCAAGAACCTTAATGCTCCTCACCACCCCTTCATCAACGTCGGGATAGAGGGCCAACGTGTTCCCAGTGAGGTGTACCCAGTTTATTGGGTGTTAGTGGGCCTCCGGAGGGAGGATACCTCTGTAGACCCATATGACCGCCAAGCCAGAAACGTGTGACTTCGCCACCCCTGGGAGCGTCCGCATCAGTCGCAATGGGAAAGCGCTCGGGGCAACACACGGCAAGATTGCCAAGGGGGCAGTAATATATATCTTCCACTAATCGTACCACACATTTTATGATGGATCTGTGAAGTAAAAATCGAACACTCGTGCTTGCTATTGGACTCCAGATAATATGCTCTTTATTCCCGGGTATTCTAGGGCCGCCTCCTGCTTGCCCCTTATCAGTACCATGACTTGTTGCGATTCCCGCCTTCCTGCCAGCCCCAATGTGAAATTGCCTAAGAGGTTTTTGTCCACCAGTTGGAAAAAATGATTTGGGTAAGAAGCAAGGTAGAGGCCTGCAATAAATACAATATACCGGGTAGAATAATCAACTTATATACTAAATCCCTCCCCCCCAACCATGAGAAATCCTTAGAGATTTCCACCGTGCAGATCTGCTGTTTATTGTGCGCAGTAGGGTGCGTAAAAGTAAGAATCATATAATTCCTCGTGGTCCGGAGGATATGAATTCACCAAATATTTTGAATGATCGCCCCGGTCCATGAAAAAGGGAAATCGTCCTTTTAACAAGGATATGGTGGACCTCTGGCAATATATATTCCCAGTGCAACAGACTTAGTAATAATTATCTTAAAAATTGGATAGCGCCTCAAACCTCTCCAGTGAAGACATAACATTCCGGATGAGATGTGATTGCAGGGATATAATAACACCAGATCCGTCAGCAATAAACGCCGCACATTTATATTGCATGTCCTCCACTTGAATTTCCCTCACATCAGTGTTATTCCTCAAATCACAAAGAGGTGCTCCATAACAATAACATACAAAATAGGTGAGAGAGGAGGCAACCTGCCTGGTGCCATTTCTATCATGTTACAGGTGCAGAGAGGGTACCATTTGATCCAAATTTGGAGGCCCTGGGATTATGAAACAGGTCATGATCCTTTGAAATCATGAGTGGTCCAAGGCCAATATCTGTAAGTTGCGGCGGCAAGAAGGACCAGTCGACACTATCACACGCCTTCTCAGCGTCCAGTGAGAGCAAGCATTCCAGCACGCCCCTTATCCCCCATCCGTTGCAATATAGAGAATGTTTTCAGAGTGTTGTCCCTGCCTATCTCGTTAGGGACAAAACCCCCCGCTGAATCCAAACCTATCCAGTGTCCTCCAGGATGGTGAGTTGATCTAATACTGAGCCAAACTTAGCAATAGCTTAGCGTCCGTAGTTTAAGTATTGAAAAGTCCAGTAACTTTGGCAGGATAAAAGGGCTTGTCCCTTCCTTTGGGATAACTGTGATGTGTGCTAGGAGATAGATGTGGCGAGGGATTGTCGTAAAATGGAGGGAGATTTTAAAGGCCACCAGCAAGGCACTGACTAGACTTCACTGATTGGTTTTATAAAATTTGGCCGTTGTAGCCGACTGGTGGCCCCTGGACTCTTTCCCGTTTTGAGTGAGCAATGGCTGATTGTCAGCTCATCATCTTGTGAAGGGGCTTTCCAGAAGAGACAGCCTAACAGGGTCCAGAGTAGGGATCGCAGTGTTCTTGATGTACTCCAGCAGTCCATCCGGGCAAGAGGACAGTCCTCGCTTGGGGAGGTAAAGTAATATCTCTGATAATATGCGTGAAAACCCTCCAAGAATTCCTTCTGTAAATTGTACCACTTCTCCCCTTATTTATTTTTGATAAAGAAGACGAAATCAAAGGACGCCCTTTTGTCGCCTCACAAGGCACGAGCAACATTCTGACTCGGCTTTGTTACCTCCACTCATAAAAAGAGTGGGCACATAAACTGCTTGTATTCTCTTGCTTTTCTTCCTCCTCTTAGCACTTTATGTCTGTATGTTTAACTTGTTTCAATATCAACTGAGAACAAGTCATCGCCGCTCCCGTTTTAAATGTGTATGACTCCAGTGAATAGCAGGCGAGCAAGTAGGTTGTTTAAATTGTGTTGTCGCCTCTCTTTAAATCCGCTAGCCGTGTTTTATTAACACACTCCCCCGGACACACATTTCATGGCGTCCCTTTTTCAAGTGGGAGGCGTGATGTCTGTCCGTGGTCAGCAATTGAAGTGCGTGGTGGTCTGATTTTGTTTATGCAAGAAATAAGTGAGTCGTTCAGCCAGTGGCTCATTCAATCTTCAGGAGAAAGATTTCCGGGAGGTACTTGGGCAGATTCAGTAAGCAATGCACCGGCGATGGTCCGGTGCAAGATAGATCGTCTATCG
This sequence comes from Phyllomedusa bahiana, assembly GCA_025379985.1. Lineage (NCBI taxonomy): Eukaryota > Metazoa > Chordata > Amphibia > Anura > Hylidae > Phyllomedusa > Phyllomedusa bahiana. The sequence continues at coordinate 43,956 of JAODAL010016250.1, read as the reverse complement.
AGCCCCTTTAACCCGAAGAGAAGGAGTCTGAAGAAATACATAGTCTATGCGACGTAAGTATCTGTGTTTGAGGAGAAGAAGAACGTATAGTCCTTGTCCTCTGGATGAAAAATAGCGCCAACCAAATCGCACATCTGCATGTCATGCTGCAGTTTTTATTCATTTGTTCAATGTTGTTCAGCGGGATGGTTGAGCGGCCCGACGACGTGTCCATACCGGCTGGAGTGCCACATTGAAGTCCACACCGCATAATATCGCCCTCGCCCCTGCGCAAAACATAATCATCTCTGTCTAAAACCTTAGAGAGGAAGGACATTGACCCTGTTTGGGCATAGTAATGTTCGCTATGGTGTAGGAGGATACCTGAAATGCTGCAACCTGACCAATAAGTGAATCCGCGTTTGTGGGGTCTTGTAATCATCGTGGACCTGTGTGGAGGACTCTGTGAAAGAGGATCGCTAACCCCCCATTGTCTTAGCTCAACATTACAGCTATGGCACCAGGCCAAGGAAATATCAGATTTTTAGAACTGTAGATGCTGTGAGGCCGAAGTGCGTCTCTGCAGGCATAATGATAATGTGAGCGAAGCTTGTGGCATCACTAAAGGATTTCTGAGAGCGCCTCTCATGGATTTAAGCCCCTTATCACGTTGAGGAGGTAGACTTTTTATCGTGTCATGGGCTACTGGTAACCTACACCCCATTGTAGTCAAAAAAGTCCATCTCCACTCGAAAGGTCTCCTAGTTGGTTCAATACAAACCGATAACAAACGTAACTCTGAATGGAGCAAACTGGCTCCTCCCAAACAGCACCCATGGCCCAAAATCTAAAAGCTGCAGCATGGCGGCTGCGAGGGACCAGCTATTAGCGCAGAAGTCACACCCTATTTGGGTACAGGGCCACTAAGGCACTACTGGTAAGCGTTGACACATCGTTACAAACAACACAAACCATGAGGGCTAAGATAGATCTCAAGGTAACTAAGGTGTACTCACATTGATATAGGGCAAATAGATAACAAATAATACACAAGGCCTGGGGAGGCCCAGCATCCAACATTGTATGGGGGTGCATTGTGTGTCGGAAATGCTAAGGTGAGTCTGACACAGGGAAGGGGTGAGGGACAGAGATGGGGGAATAACAAACAAGAGAGGGAACATGAGGTGTAGAAAAAGAAAGAGAAAAAATAAAAAATAAAGAAATAAAGAAATAAATAAATAAAAAAAATAAATAAATAAAGAAATTAAATAAAAAAACAGAGAAGGGGGGGAAGGGAAAAGGACAAAAGAAAGAATCCCATAGGTAGAACCTTTTTGGTTTACGGGGTCAAAGAGGAATATATAGCAAACATCAGAGAACAGATAGGCAGAGCACAAACAAAGTAAGGCATGGTATGTGTAAGAAAATGGGTACTCCACGGTCAATCGCCTGTCGAAATAGTCCGTGAAAAGTCTCTCTAGGTGGGCTCTGTCTCGCTCTCCTCTGGGGTCTTGCGGTCCCTCTGCGGAAGCGGTGGACTACTGAGAGCCATCCCCTTCTAGAAGAGGACCTGCAAACATCCATGTTGGTACCTGGTATACAGGGAGACAAAACATCGCCAGCCCTATTGATGACATTGAGACAGATGGAGATCCAGTGGCCGCCAGAAAGTCGGCAGATCCTCAGGGCAACGTAGGGTAAGCAGCTCCTCTCCCTTGCGGACTTCAGGTCAAACGGTAAACCCCACCGGTATGGGAATACCGTTGGATTGCAGATCGACTAAGAGGCTTCAGTGTTGTCCGGAGTCGAAGTGTGGCGTCTGGAAAGATCCGGAAACATCACCAACCAATTTGGCGCCTTCCAAAGGATTATGATCGGGGCAACGACTGCTTTTTGCATGATAGCTTCTTTAAGGGAAAAATAAGAACGCGCATATGACTCCCTTGCTTGGCCTCATCCAGACTTAGTGGGCGAAGTGCGCGTGAGCCCAGTCAATTAGTATGGGCTTCCGCCGTGTCCCCTCAACCCAACAATCCATTTAAGGAGGCTGGTGAGGGTCAGTAGCAGGTCTTGTGCTTTATGACTCAGGGAGGCCCGGACTCGAATGTTATTCCTCCGGTTACGGGTTCTCGAGATCGATCCATGTGTTCAATCAGATTTTGGGGAGGTTTTTTCTGAGATCAATTGTCCCGCCTTTGCCTAGAGTCCAATCGTGGTGCACCGACTCGTATGTTGTTTCCTCTAAAGAACTTGACTTTGTTGCTTCAATAAAGAAAACTTCTGCTTAACAGTTGAATGATCCCTACCCCACGCAGATTTTTCAAGGATCCTAGCAAGGGCTGTGAGGTCATTCTTTCTTGGTTGTATCAAAGTGAGCATGGCCCTGGAGCCTCAGGGTGCCCCTGAAAGTAAGCAAAGCTTCAGCCTCTGGTGTGCATGAGGATTCATTCTTGGGGCATTGCGCGCTCGCTTGTGTGAGGCCCTCTAGTTGGGGATGTCCATGTAGGTACTATGACAATATTTTTGAAGGGTGTTGCCGAGGGTGAACTGTCTGGGCATGGACCATCTTAGTCAACAATGAGAGCAGCAGGGCTTTGTGCGGGAAAGAGCGGTGGGCTTCCCTGAGGTCCATCACTGGTGCTCTGGCTGGCGGCGGGCTCCAGGCTCCAGGTTATTTCCCCCCCCCCCTCTCTGACATTCAGCCTGCCATTGAGTATTCAGAGATGCAGGGCTTGTCCTCAGTGGGGAGCTCAGCGGATCCCTAGCTAATACAGAAGCCCAAGCCTGCCCTCATCTGGTGGTTGTAAATCCTCCCCCATCCCCTTCTCCTGTGTTACCTTTTGCAGGGGGTCCTGGCATATGATTGCTGAGCCCCTCCCGTCGGTCGCACAGCTCCGCGCCAGTCCCTGGGAACTGGTGCAAGGGTGCGCAGACCCACCGAGAGGCCCAGCATCTGTTTCCTCACACGCCCCTCCTTCTCCAGCCCGGAGTCACGCTCGCTGCAGGGTCTTCCTCTTTCTCGCCTGTACTGGCTGCGTGAAGGCTGAGGAGCGATGCAGAGACAGCTGGAGGTCAGCCTTGGCGTGCTCTCCTCCTCCCGCTCCGTGATAAGAGACTGCGCTCTGGAGCTTATTGAGTCCCGCAAGGGTTGCAAAAAGTTAGAAATAAAAGGGCACTTTCGCCCTCCTGGTATCTGGCCTGCAGCCCAGTCATCCTTCATTTGTTCTCCTTGATCCCATTTTTCAGTGGTTAGCCCCACTTTAGCAATGAGCCCTGAGAGCTCTCTCACTATGCCGTCCTAACCCGTGCATGCAGGCCACGCCTCCCCACAGTTCTTTGCTAAGACAACCGAGTAGCCGAATATGTGTATATGTAGAATCAGTAAGCATAAAGTGAAGCGTGGCCAGGGAGCTAACATGGCACCACGGCCCTGCGTCAACACAGCAGCGTCACGCATCCGGTGGCCCTGGAGAAACGAGGCTCAATGTGGTTGTCCATCCTGCCGCCGCAGCAACAGCAGCAGCAGCAGCGCCATTTGCACCATGCCATTGCAGCCAGTCAAGGCCCACCACTCTGCAGAAGGAGCTGTTTCTCTTTGACATCATCTACCCCGTACCAGATGCATCTGCCCCTCGCTACTCATGGCCAAGCAGTCGTTCAGCGAGGCGATTGCAAAGGAGACAACGTAATGCGTCCCAAAAACCCATCCTAAGGTGCAGCAGCAGCATCTGACCCGTGGCTCACCTGTCCAAGTGTTGATACTGCAGTCCCTCCCTTTCCAAATGGTGGACTCTGCACCATTCAAGACTAATGCTTGGGGCCGAACCGAGATGGAGAGTTCCAAGCCGTAATTTTCTTTTCCAAAAAGGCAGTACCAGCACTTCATAAATTTGTAGAACAGAAGTGGGCCAGTCCTTAAGCTTATCGGTTTGTTCCAAGGTGCACGGCAGCGCGGACGTCTGGAGCTGTAACTACGGTCAGGGCCAGTACTTGTCCTTTACGGCCCACTGGGTGAATGTGCTTCCGGCCCAGGCAAACCAACAACTGGGACAGGAGACGCCGCTTTCTCCTCCACGTTGTCAAACGGGCTGCTCCTGCGCCAATTTTCCGCCTCCTCCTCCTCCACCACCACCACCATCTCAGCCTCCACAAGTACTGCTCCATCATACCACATGTGTAGGGCACAGCGGTGTCACGCAGTTCTACACCTGGCTTGCGAAGTCACACAGGGGAGGAACTGCTCCGCGTCATGCAGCAAGAAATCGATGTGTGGCTTTCTCCGCGCCAACTGCAAATCGGAACCATGGTGACGGACAATGGGAGGAACATGGTGTCCCGCAGCTGCACCGAGGAGGGGATGGTCCATGTGCCCTGCAATGGCGCACGTGTTAAATCTGGTTGTGAAAAGGTTCCTGAAGTCTTCCACCGATCTTTAGAACATTCTGAAAATGGCCAGGAAACTGTCATGCACTTTATCCATTCGTACAAAGCCAGGAACACCCTCCTTCGAGTTGCAGCGGCAGAACGGCCTCCCCCAAAACACACCTGACTGCGATGTTTCCCACCCTTTGGAATTCCAGCCTGCACATTTTGGGACCAACTGTATGAACAGAGAAAGGCCTTTAAAACGATTTTTTGATGATCCAGGCAGACAGAAGTACTCCCCTGTGTAACTTTGATGTCAGCCAGTGGCAGCTCATGCGTGACACCTCCCGTTTGTTGAGGCCATTCGAGGAGGCAACGTTATTTGTCAGTCTCCAGGACAAACGGGATGAATAACGTCATTCCACTGCTTCATGTCCTGTGAACAGATGCTGAAAAATCTGTCTGGGCAGGGGACTGGAGACGTGGCGACTACATCTCGTCCACATGAACTCCATGGGGACTGAAATGGAGGAGGGGGAGGAGGACATTGGAAAAAGAAGCATTGTCTGGTGAAATGAGGGGATTTTCTACCCAGGTGACAAGAGAGGAGGGCAGGAGCAGCTGGAGGAGGTGGATGGAGATGAGGAAGACGAGGCAGATGACCCCCAAGCACCTTTGGCAGTATACAGTGGCAATGGAGGCAGGGAGCCCCTGGGAGTCACTTGTGCAATGGCCCGCAGCATGCTTATTTACCTGGCTTGTGACAGCCGAATATCAGCATCCGGCCCAGAGGGATGATTTTCTGGCTCCTCCACCCTATTGGGAAACCTCGCACTGGTCCAAAAATTTGGGAGCCTTTTTCCCAGCTATTGAGAGGGAGGACAAACTCAAATACTATAGGGAAATCCTCCGAAAATCAGTTGGCCGCTGCCTATGTGCGGCAATCGTCCCTCCTCTGACAGGTCTGACCGGGGGGTTCCTCAGCGCTCACGTACTACTGCCGCGGCTGCTGGGGGAAGGTGGGGGGGTTTAGGAGCAGTACCAGCTCCATCAGCAGTAACCTAAGTCTGGAGTCACTGAGATGCAGCTTTCCTTCACCCGCCTAGTGAGGAGGGTAGTCGCCAGCAGCAGAAAGCAGGACCGGGAGAAAGGTCCCTGAACCAACAGGGGTGGCCTACTTGGACAGCACCCCTGCCACCCCAGTTAGAAGATCCGCCTGGACTATGGGCAGCCAAACTGGATGTGTGGCCGCAACTTGGCGAGTTTGCAGTGGAGAAGCTGTCCTGCCCGACCAGTAGTGGGGCATCAGAGGGGGGGTTCAGTGCGGCGGGGCCAAATTGTTACCCCAAGGAGAACCCCGCTTGTCCACGGGAAATGTGGAATGACTGAATTTTGGGTCAAGATGAATCAGGCGTGGATCGGCCAAGATTTCCACACACCAATGCCTTAGGCGTCAGACTACATCAGCCATGACGCCTCACCCAAACTGTGAGAAATGAGTCTGGGTTCAAACTACCTGCCTCAGCCACTATTCTGATGCGCCACCCGCCTGATGCCACACATCTGCTGACAGTTTCTCCATCTGCCACCAACCATCTTTAAAAGGGACTGGTAATTGCCACCCACCCTCCACACTCTGTCATTGTGCCACTGTCTGACCTCATGCTGCTGCTGTGGCTGCTGCCGTGACCTCCACACTGTGTCATTTCCCACTCTTTTGGCCTACTCCTGTTTTGCCACCTCCAGAATGTCATTGTGCCACGTTCTGACCTCATGCTGCTGCTGTGGCTGCTGCCGGGACCTCCACACTGTGTCATTGTCCCACTCTTTGGCCTACTCCTTTTTTGCCACCTCCAGAATGTCATTTTTGCCCTCCCTGACCTCATGCTGCTGCTGTGGCTCTCCCGTGACCTCCACACTGTTCATTGTCCCACCTGTGGCCTACTCCTGTTTTTTGCCACCTCCAGAATGTCTTTGTGCCACTGCCTGACCTCATGCTGCTGCTGGGCTGCGCCGTTGACCTCCACACTGTGTCATTGTCCCACTCTGGGGCCCTTTACTCCTGTTTTTGCCACCTCCCAGAATGTCATTGTGCCACTGCCTGACCTCATGCGCTGCTGTGGCTGCTGCCGTGACCTCCACACTGTTTCAATGTGCCACTGTCCTGACCTCATGCTGCTGCTGTGGCTGCTGCCGTGACCTACACACTGTGTCATTTGTGCCCCTGTCTGACGTCTTGCTGCTGCTGTGGCTGCTTCCGTGACCTACACACTGTGTCATTGTCCCACTCTGTGGCCTACTCTTGTTTTTGCCACCTCCAGAATGTTATTGTGACACTGCCTGACCTCATGCTGTTGCTGCCTTGACCTACACACTGTGTCATTGTGCCACGGGTCTGACTCATGCTGTTTTGCTGTGGGGCTGCTGCTGTGAGCCTACACACTTGTCATTATTTTCACTCTGGGCCTACTCCTGATTTTTGGCCACCTCCAGAATGTCATTGTGCCACTGTCTGACCTCATGCTGCTGCTGTGGCTGCTGCCGTGACCTACACACTGTGTCATTGTCCCACTCTGTGGCCTGCTCCTGTTTTTGCCACCTCCAGAATGTCATTGTGCCACTCCCTGACCTCATGCTGCTGCTGCCGTGACCTACACACTGTGTCTTTGTGCCCCTGTCTGACCTCATGCTGCTGCTGGGGCTGCTGCCGTGACCTACACACTGTTTTCATTGTCCCAACTCTGTGGCCTACTCCTGTTTTTGCCACCTCCAGAATGTAAATTGTGCCACTCTCTGACCTCATGCTGCTGCTGTGGCTGCTGCCGTGACCTACACACTGTGTCATTGTGCCACTGTCTGACCTCATGCTGCTGCTGTGGCTGCTGTTTGTGACCAAACACACTGTGTCATTGTCCCACTCTGTGGCCTACTCCTGTTTTTTGCCACCCTCCAGAATTTTGATTGTGCCACTGTCTGACCTCATGCTGCTGCGGTGGGCTGCTGCCGTGATCTACACACTGTGTCATTGTGCCACTGTCTGACCTCATCTGCTGCTGTGGCTGCTGCCCGTGACCTCCACACTGTGTCATTGTGCCACTGTCTGACCTCATGCTGCTGCTGTGGCTGCTGCTGTGACCTACACGCTGTGTCATTGTGCCACTGTCTGACCTCCACACTGCCGTGACCTCCACACTGTGTCATTGTGCCACTCTGTGACCTATTCCTGTTTTTGCCACCTCCAGAATGTCATTGTGCAACTGTCTGACCTCATGCTGCTGTGGCTAGCGCCGTCACCTCCACACTCTGTCACTAATGTTGCCACCTGAGCCCTCAGCTTTTTTTTTCCAGCGTTCCGCTGCCATGACTTTATCAGGCTACATTCCCCCTTCAGTTTTTTGGTCAGTTTTTGGCCCTCTTAAGTGCCCAGGGAATTTTATAGTGAAGCGATTCTAAGAGCGGCGGGAGTCATCTGCGGTCATACTAAAACACAACATTGTATGAAGACCAAACCAAGCTCCCTCTGCATAATTAAGCATGGCACAACGTTCTACAGCACCCTGCAGGCTCTGTGCAGCCGGAAATAGCTGTTTTATTAACGTGATTCGTGCCGAAGTAATTCGGAACGAAGTTATTTTTTGCCGAGAAATTCGGCGAAGTGAACGAAACGAATTTCGGGAAATTCGCCCATCTCTAATGCCTAGTATTTCTCAGCTGACAAGTGAATGCAATTGTATCCAGTTTCAATGCACTGTGAGTTTAAAAGGGTTTTCAGTTATTTTAAAAGTTCCTCACTCCCTCTTCTGCTTTGAAATAAAAAAGAAGATTGTGCTTACTTCTCCTGAAGCTGACATTCTAGTGATGCTGAATCTCCAGTTGGTTCGTTAGCACTGACGACCCATTACCTGTTCACATGACCGTGAGCCTGTTACTGGCCGTAGCAGTCACTGCTTGTATGTAAAGCATGTGAGAGCTGATCCCAGAAATTGGCTCGAGGTCACGTGAGAAATTAATGGTATTCAACAATAGGCGACTACTAAGGGTATGTTCACATGGCTTATTTTGACGCGTATTTGCGTGCGCATTTCGCTGCATATTGTGCTTTATACGCGGCGAAATGCGTGCTGCCATTACGTTAATTCATAGCTCTCTATGAGAGCTATGAATTACGTGTCGTCTCCTAGGGCGTACAATGTCAGTTGTTCGCGGGGCTTGCACGCTGCTGACAATACATGTGAATGGGACCGGCCGGAGGCTTCCAAAACACCCGGCGTATTGCGGCGCATATAGTACGGACCCCAATACGCCCTGTGAACATACCCTAAGGGACACCAGACTCTGGTATTGCTGGATTGTCAGTATCAGGAGAGTTGAGTATAAGTTATTTTTTTTTATATACAGCATTAGAGAAATTTTAGAAAAAATGGAAAACCCCTAATTAAAAGGGGCTACCGCCTTTTAACCCCTTACAGCCAGTTTTGACCTCCCTGACAGAGCCCCATGAGTCACCAGTGGCGTAACTAGAGAAGCCTGGACCCCATAACAAACTTTTGGATGGGCCCCCGCCTCCACCTCCCCGACCATTTACCAGGACCTTTTAGGTCATGCAATTACTAGATAATACAAGGAGTGAACACCTCACCATAAATTTCACCATCATACTGCTACCAGACAAATACCACTATACCCAGAAAAACATTACCAATAATGCTACTACATATGGAACTTATTATACCACTATACTATTACTGATCAGTATACAAAGACCAATATTACCGTCATATAGTGACCATATAGTGGTATATACAGTGTACACAGGTGCCCTACAGACTGTATATTACCATCATACAGTGACCATATATTTGTAGATACCAGTGTATAAAGGCTCTACAGACATATAAGTGATTACAGTGCAGTTAAATCTTGTGACTCACAGGTGACGTTTCTCTGACAAGTCGTTGACTTTGCCTTTTGTTCTGCATGCGGTCCAGACCGTCAGGACGACTTCTGGCCACCACTCATCCCTGCAGATTTAGACACAAATATCTTACAATCCTCACTTTTCCATCACCTCACTCCCTGCCCCCCACCTCTGTACAAACTTCCAATAGGTGGGAGAGTGGGTAGAGGCTATAGCTTAGAGGCCTAGTCTCCTAGAGGGGAGGAACAGAGGATTCACTCCCTTACAGCTAAGGCCTGTACCGCTCAGAATCATGTTACCAGGTAGGTTTGTACGCCCTTAAAGTCTCAATTAGGCAGATAGGCTACAGACAGGTAGTTAGATTGGCCCTAGGTAGGCAGTAGTTAGGCCCCAGTTAGGTAGACAGCCCCCAGGTGGATAGATAGGTTGTAGGTAGGCCCCAGGTAGCTAAGTAGGCAGGCCACAGGTAGGTTGTAGATAGGCCACAAGTAGGTAGGCTGGCCCTAGGCAGGCAGCCCTCAAGTAGCTAAGTAGTCTGTTGCTAGGCCCCTGGTTGCTAAGTAGGCAGTATGTGGGCACAGGTAGCTAAGTAGATAAGTTATAGGTGGGGCCCACATAGGTAGATAGGCTATAGGTGGCGCCTACATAGGTCGGCAAATAGGCTGTAGGGGACTCCAAATAGTCAGGCAGGCTTTACGCAGGCTATAAGGGTCATACAGGTAGGCAGGCAGGCTTTATGTAGGCTATAAGGGCCATACAAGTAGGCAGGCAGGCATTAGGGTAGGCTATAAGGGCCATATAGGTAGGCAGACAGGGTTTAGGTAGGCTATAGGGGGTTATATAGGTAGCCAGGCAAATTCAAGTAGGCTACAGGGGGGTCATATAGGCATCCAGGCAGGGTCAGGTAGGCTATAGGGGGTCACATAGCCAAGGTCTGGTAGGTAGCCAGGCAGGGTCAGGTAGGTAGGCAGGGTCAGGTAGGTAGCCAGAGTCTGATAGGTAGCCAGGGTCTGGTAGATAGCCAGGGTCTGAGAGGTAGCCAGGGTCTGATAGGTAGCCAGGGTCTGGTAGGTAGCCAGGGTCTGATAGGTAGCCAGGGTCAGGTAGGTAGCCAGGGTCTGATAGGTAACCAGGGTCAGGTAGGTAGCCAGGGTCTGATAGGTAGCCCGCGTCAGGTAGGGAGGCAGGGTCAGGTAGGTAGCCAGCGTCAGGTAGGTAGCCAGCGTCTGTTAGGTAGCCAGGGTCTGGTAGGTAGCAAGGGTCAGGTAGGTAACCATGGTCAGTTAGGTAGCCAGGGTCTGGTAGGTAGCCAGTGTCAGGTAGGTAGCCAGGGTCTGTTAGGTAGCCAGGGTCAGGTAGGTAGCTCCTCTCTGCTAACACCGGGCAGTCCTGCCTTTGAACGCTCGGGCCAGCTGCCCCGAAGCCTGGGCCCCCTAAAAGCCCGGGCCCCGTGGCAGCTGCTACGTCTGCTACCCCAGTAGTTACGCCCCTGTGTGACACTTAATATGAGAATAACTGTTGATACTTTTCCTATCCCTGTGATTCAGAGATTGTTTTCTTGGGACACACTGAACTTAAAGTTAGTAATAAATTTTGGTCCATACAATCCTTGTTGTGAACAATATCAAAGTATTGTGAAAATTTTGAAAAATTTGCCATTTTCAAAGTTCAAAACTTTCTGCGTGTAAGACAAATAGTTATTCCACACAAAATAGTTTATAACTAGCATTCATCATATGGATACTGTAGCTTGGCATCATTTTTTAAATGTCTTTTAATTTTTTACAGCATTAAAGGATTTAGAAATTTAGTAGCAATTTTTCACATTTTCAAAGAAATTTGCAACATAGATTTTTTTTCTAGGGTTCAGTCCAGTTCTGATGTGGCCTTGAGGGGCCTGAATGTTAGATACCCTCATAAATGACTCCATCTAAGAAACTACACCTCTTAAAGTATTCAAAACAACATTTAGAAAGTTTAGGTATTTCACACAGATTAAAGCAAAGTGGAGGTGAAATTTCAAAATTAAATTTTTTTTGCAGATTTTCAATTTTTAACCGTTATTCACTGGAACACTGTGGATGTGACCAGGGAAATGCAACTCATCAACGATTTCCCAATTGTTCCGTTTTTAGAGATATCTCATATGTGGCCCCAGTGCGCTATCTGTCTCAACCATAAACCACCTTTTGCACTATGGAGTCTCATTTTCATTATGATTTTCTTTAGGCGCCATAACACCCTAAGGTGCTAAAACTTAGTAAACACACCTAAAAAGACTTTTTTAGTATAAGGCTGTAAATGAAAAAAAAAAAAATTAAAAAAATCTGCAATTTTAGCTGAAAATGTTTAATTTTTACAAGGAATTCTGGATAAAAACACTGAAAAATTTGTTACATAATTTCTTCCAAGTTTGGCACCCTATATGTGGGTGTATACCGCTGTTTGGGCACATGACAAGGGAAGGAGCGCTATTTGGCTTTTGTAACGCAGATTTTGGTGGGTGCCATGTCGCATTTGCAAAGCCCCCAAAGTACCAGATCAGGTTAAATCTTCCAGAAGTCACCACATCTTTTTTTCATCAGCCTTTATGGATTTCATCTAGGAGTGCATTGTGCTTTTTGGGCCCAGAGGTGTTCCATAGTTTTTTTAACCCCTTAAGGACCAGGCGTTTTTTTTTTGTTAACACGTTCGTTTTTCCCTCCTTGCCTTCCCAGAGCCATAACTTTTTTATTTTTCCACCTACATAGACACATGAGGGCTTTTATTTTGCGGGACAAGATGTACTTTCTAATGGTGTTATTCACTATACTATAGAATATACTGGGAAACTGCAAAAATATTCCAAGTGGGGCAAATTGTGAAAAATTTTTTATTTTCGCCATGTTTGCGAGGGTTTTGCTTTTACGGCGTTCAATCTTCGGTAAATATAATGTGTTATCTGTATTCTACAGGTTGTTACGCTTCTGGCAATACCAAACATGTAGGGTTTCCGTTATGTTTTGGTACGGTAAAAAAAATTCCAAACATTTTCTATTTTTGAAATTTGCGCCATGGCGCCATTTTGTGCTACCAATAACTTTTTTGTACTAACACCTACGGACGTCAGTGAGGGTGCATTTTTTGCGGGCTGAAGTGTACTTTTTATCGCTAGCAGTTTGGAATGCATGCAACTTTTGTGATCATTTTTATTCCATTTTTTGAGTGACGTAAAATGACCAAAAAACGCAATTTTTGCGTTTGGAATTTTTTTTTTCTACGGTGTTCAGCGTACGGGATAAATTATGTTATATTTTTATAGATCGGACCTTTTCGGACGTGGCGATACCAAATATGTGTAACTTTTTTATTATTTTTAATGATTTTATTTTTTAAAATGGGGAAAAGGGGGTGATTTGAACTTTTAATACTTTTTTTTTGTACTTTAAAACTTTATTATTTATTTTTTTTTACTGTAACATTGAGGCCACCTATGGTACTTGACCACTAGGTGGCGCGATTGTTAATACAACCTAATGCATTGCATAGGCAATGCATTAGGGTGTACAAAGATGGCGGTTTCCCCACTTCCTGTCTGCGGACGGAAGTGGGGCAAACCGGCCAGGGTAAGTGACGGGAGCCTTCACAAGGCTCCCCACCACCATGCCCGGTCGTCGGATCGACGCAGCATAGCTGCGCCATTGCCGATGACCGTACCGATCGGTGCGCGGCACCGATCGACGTTCATTCAGACACCGCGGCCATCTATGCCGCGGTGTCTGATGGGTAAAACAGCTGTTACTGCCGGGTGTTAGCGGCGATTTGCCGCTAACACCCGGCGGCTGTGCGGGGGGTCGCGGCGTGATCCCCCTGCAAAGCCCCTTAGCGGCCCTAGGACGTACTCATACGCCCAAGGTCGTTAAGGGGTTAAGCATTGGGCCATGAAAATGGAGGGAAAAAAATGCAGTTCCGCCATTGTTTTTCTACAGCGTTCATCGTGCGGTATAAAAGACATAAAAACGTTACTATGTAGTCGGTAAAATTACAATAATATAAATTTTATATAGTTTTTATAAACGAAAACATGTTTTTTGCAGCACCATAGACTGAGAGCCAAAACTTTTTTATTTGAATGTGTATGGAGCTGCGTAGGGGTTTCTTTTTTGTGGATGAGTTGACATTTTTATCGGTACCATTTTCAAAGGACATTACTGCCTGCGCTGATTATGCAGGCTCTGTACAGGAGTACAGAGTACTATTCGGGTAAATCACTTGCAATTAGGTTGTACCGGTACGTACATTTGCGTGAAGGGGTTAATAATAGGATAACTTTACTATGCGGGTTGTTACAATTACAATTATATAAATTTTATATAGTTTTTTTTATTAGTTTTACACAATGAAAATGCGTTTATAAAAATTTCTGTTTTCATGTCGTCATAGTCTCATAGCCATAACTTTTTGTTTTTTTTGTGTAGTTAGCTGATTAAGGGATTGTTTTTTGTGGGATGAGTTGAAATTTTTATTGGTACCACTATGGGATGCATATGACACTTTGATCCCTTTTTATTAAGGTTTTTATGAGGTATTTTGAACAAAATAAAGCAATCCTGGTAGTGTTTTTTATTTTTTGCAGCCGTCACTGTGCAGTATAAATGACATGCTAACTTTACTTAGCAGGTTGATGCGATTACAACGATACCCAATTTGTAATTGTGTCAAACAATATTTGTGCATCGCTGTCTTCTGATAGCATCTTTTTTATGTTTCCATATGGAGCTGTGCAAGTTTTTTTTTGCAGGATCAACTGTAGTTTTTATTGGTACCACTTTGCCATTTATATGAGCAATTAAAAGCTTTTAATTGCTTTTTATTCCATTTTATGGTGTTCACTGTGCAGGTTAAATAATGTCACATATTTATAGGGTAAGATGTTATGCACACGCCAATACAAAATATGCGTACTTTATTTATTTTTGATCCCTCCCTCTGTCTTTCCCTTAGTTGCCGTGATTGATTGCGGCAGCTAAGGGGTTAATCACTCGCGGCCGTCCTGAGCCCCGGCTGCGGGTGATGCAGCATTGGGCCAGCTGTAATATACAGCTGGTCCCATGTTGGGATCTTGTGAGCCCCGCTTGAGAGCCAACTCGATGTCCAAGACGTACCTGTAGTTGCATTTGCAGAAGTCACTTCCAGCTAAGATGTACAGGTACATCCAATGTCGGGAAGGGGTAAAAATGATGAATGAGAAGAATAGCTCTAGATACAGTACAATTTTTTTTCCAGTCAATATGGTCAGGTGCCAGGCATGAAATGATATACTCCAGCTTGCTTAGAAGTAGCGTTTAAGCAGATGGTCCGCAGCTTATACTTTTAAAATGAAGAAATTTATTAATATTCCATTAAAAATGTGATGATACAGGGTAGGAGAGTTGTAATACAGCACCAGTGCTACAAATTGCACGACGCGTTTCGACTAATGCATAGTCTTAATCATTGTGCCCATGGTTCACTACGCAAGACCAACCCCTTATAAAGGCGTAGTCCTGCAGAGTTAACCATTAGATTGCCAATACGTAATAATATGTTTTTTACAATATATGCATTCAATGTATGATTAAAAACAAGAAAAGAAAAAAAGCACTTAGTATTGATATAGCAGATCATGACGTACGTTTAAGCCCGCTGGTTGTCGAGTACCTAATGCAAATATCCATTTTGCCTCTCTGGCTAATAATTTATATTTTAAATTGCCGCCTCTAATGGATTGTGTTACTTTTTCAATACCTATCACTTTCATATGGGTAGTGTCGCTGCCATGTTTTTCTATGAAGTGTTTCGCTACAGATGACATACCAGATTTCCACTCATGTTTATGGGATTCAGAAATATGACGTCTGATGCGGATTTTTAAATGAGAACTTGTACAACCGATGTATTGTAAGTTGCATTTTATGCATGTAATCTGATATACAACATTTTTTGTGTTGCAATTGATATAGTTACGAATTTGATATTGTTTCTTTGTAACAGAAGATACAAAAGTATAAGTAGTTTGCATATATTTGCAACATATACAAATGTTGTAACCACACCTATGGTTACCTTGAACAGAGAGCCAATTTTTTTCTTTTTTGTTTTGGTCAGAAAGAAAAAGACTTGGAGAAAAAATAGATCCGATAGTAGGACCTCATTTGGATACAAAATTTATACCATCTCTGAGTATAGTGGACAGATTTTGGTGCCTATCGAGAATGGGTAAGTGTTTTTTAATAATATTGACGATTTTATTGTATTGCGGTGAATACTGCGTGGAAATAGTAGTGTTGCTCATTTTGTTTTGTGTTGTAGTTTTTTTAGTGTTCTGTGGATTAAATAGTTGCTCACGTGATATTTTTTTCTACTTTGTTTTTTGCTATGTCGAGTATCTCAGTGCTATATCCTCGTTCTTTCAATCGTAACGTGACTTGTTTTTCTTGATTTAAAAATTCTGCTGCAGTAGTAGTATTTCTTTTAGTTCTAATGTATTCCCCTACTGGTATGTTATTAATGACATGTGGCGGATGGCATGAGGTAGCCAGCAGCATAGAGTTCAATGCTGTGGGTTTACGGTAGGGTACTACTGTAACAGTTTGATGAGTAGAAATTGTGAGCGTTATGTCTAGGAAGTCAATTACTTGTGAATTGAATTTATGTGTAAAATGCAAGTTCATGGGGTTTTTGTTAATGTAGTGAACAAAATTATTGATGTCTTGTACCGGACCTTCCCATATCAGGAGGAGGTCGTCAATGAAACGCCCATACCACCTGATATGGGAAGAAAAAGGATTATCATCAGTGAATAAGTATTGACTTTCCCAGATGCACATATAGATATTGGCTAGAGAGGGCGAAAATTTCGCCCCCATCGAAGCACCTGTTGTCTGTAGGTAAAAAATATTATCAAACATGAAATAATTGTGCTGTAAAAGAAATTGTGTGGCAATAATCAAAAATTCTTTTACTGGGTCGGTATAATGACTATAGCGATCCAGAAAAATTTTGAGAGCATGTAAAGAAGTGTCATGAATCATAGACGGATAAAGACTTTCATCGTCACAAGATAACCATACAGAGCAAGGATTCCAGATTTGATTTTCTAGGATACTGATGGTATGAGCAGTATCTTTGAGATAGCCAGGTATAATGGGGACAAGTGGTTGGAGATGTGAGTCCACCCAAGCTCCTAACTGTTCAGTTAAAGACCCTATTCCTGCTACAATGGGTCGCAGGGGAGGTGGAAACAGATTTTTATGTACTTTTGGTACAGTATACATAATGGGTATGATGGGAAAATCAACATAGAGGCTCTCAGCTAACTTAGCTGTGATAGCTCCCAAGTTGACTCCACAGGCCAATACTTTTTTAATGGCTATTTTGAAATCCGATGTAGGGTCCTTATCAAGGACACGATAGGTGGTTTGTTCGTTCAGCATTTCTAGGGTTAATTTTTTATATAAACCAGAGTCCAGTATAGTGATGGCCCCACCCTTATCAGCTTTCTTAATAGTAATTTGTTTTTTATTTTGTAGCAAATATAGAGCTTTCCTTTCTTGTAATGTAAGATTATTATGCAAATATTTACTTTTCTTGTTAATTTTGTTGTTGAGTAGGGTGAGGTCATGTTCTACTGATTCCTGAAAGATATCACAAACCATTGGTCTCGACATAAGTGGGTAGAAAGAGGGATTAGGAACATGAAATGCTTTATCTTGTATATCCACAGTATCCAATCCTGATTCAGAGTGTAAGTCCTGTAGTGTAGTAATATAGAAGATAAATGGTTATGCACACCAGTAGGGGGGATGAAGTAGTAAATGGGTGCAATGTGGAAAGGGCTTGTCAGGCCAAGTATCAATTAGATAATAATCCACTGCACACAAACCGCAAAGCTCGTGAGGTAATTAATGCATTTATTTATGTGAGGCAGAGATCATTCCAAAAAATAAATTTAAAGGGAATATATACAAGGACATGCTCAACAAGTGCTTTACATAATAGTGGATCAAATGTGAGATTGATGTCAATACTTTATCGACGTTTCGGCGGTTTGCCTTTATCAAGAGACATCTATAATAAAAAGATGTCAAACGTTTAAGCATGTGACAATGGAGGGAAAAATAGGGGGAGGGGGAGGGGGGAGGGGATTAAGGGGGTAAAAAGGTAGAAGAAAGAGAGAGACAGGGGAGAACACATAGTGGTGGAGACATAGGAAGTAAGAAATATAGGGAATAGCGAAGTAACAAAAACAAAAAAAAAAAAAGGGCACAATTTTGGGTGTAGAGCTAGAAAAGAATAAAAAATGTCAAAGTGGGGCGTATCTCTTACCAAATAAGTAGAAGGTAATGGTGAAGATATAAGTTAAAAACTTGGGTGGGGGGACACCTGAAAGGCTAAAAGAAAGCAAGGCATAAAAACATGCTTATACAATAAGACAAGATGGGAAAGGAGGGAGAACAACCAAATCTGGGGTCCAAAGAAAATGTAAAGTCCGGGCGTAAAAAGCATATGAAGACTATTAGAGGACAGTAATATAACCTATTTCTTACTTCCTATGTCTCCACCACTATGTGTTCTCCCCTGTCTCTCTCTTCTTCTCCCTTTTTTAACCCCCTTTAATCCCCCCCCCCCCCTCCCCTCCCTTTTTTATTTCCCTCCATTTTCACGCAAAAATTTTTGTCATCTTTTTTATAATGTCTCTTGAAAAAGGCAAACCGCCGAAACCGATAAAGTATTGACATCAATCTCACATTTGACCACTATTATGTAAAGCACTTGTTGACATGTCCTTTATATTTTCCCTTTAAATTTTTTTTTTGGGAATGTCCTCCTCACAAAAATAAATGCATTAATTACCTCACAGCTTTGGGGGTTGGTGTGCAGGGGATTATTATCTAATTGATACTTGGCCTGACAACCCCTTTTCCCTTTGCACCCATTTACTATTTCATCCCCCCTACTGGTTTTAAACCCATTTATCTTCATACTAGAACTTTTTTGGGTTTTTTGGCACCCTTGTTGATATATAAAAGGCCCCTATCTTTTCTTTACTGAGACTCCAAACCTTCACATACATTATTGCGAGCAGATAAAATCATCTCCAACCACTATTTCTAGGGATTTCTTACATATCCCCCGCCCGAACTCGGGACCAAAGACTATGAAAAAAATACGTAAGTTCACACTCTTTAACTACACGCACTACCTTGATAAATATCACAAGGTTAAAAGAATCCCTAGAGGCCTACGTTGTCATCTCAGACCTCAATTTTTCAGAACCCAAAATATTGTAATCGTTTCGGGAACATCCTAAACAATGCTCCTTCGCCCTATACTTTTGAAAATTGAGAACACAAGTGAAACGACGGAATCCTCTAGGAAAATAAGAAGCCCTAGAAAACAACTCATTTTCCCATCAAATCCTGAAAATGGTCTACCCTTAAAGCGAAGATCGACAAATCCGTTGCTGAGTTCAAACCAACACGAACAAGAAAACGGTTAAATTTCTCCGTGATACGGGGACTACTTTAAATATAACTTTATAGGGGGGAGAACAACTACGCTCATTTCCTTTTCCCCTTTCACCGTGACATAGACACCATAAACTCCTCAGACCGACAGAAAAGGCCCCCTCTAACCTTTTTTTTTAAAATTTTTTTTTTTAGGCAGAGACTGAGGAAAAACAAAAAAAACGGATTTTTCCGCGACGACCTATACGCGGGGGAGGAGGGGGAAACTACCCCCCCTCGTGTACTCACAAGGTCACAGGTGATTCCCACTATATAAAACATTTCACCCGTACCTGACCCTATGATATGACTCCCTCACAAAGGCCCTATCCTTCTGTCCTATTTCCAAAAATTGCACCTTTACATTTTAACAGACCACAGCGTTTTTTTCCGTTCCATACGATTTAAAAATACATTTTCAGGAAACCCCTGATTCAGATCTTGAAACACAACCAAAATACAAAACACCCCCCTTTTCCTCCTTTCCCCAAATCTCAACCTAAACAAAAATCCCATTTAATCCGCCATCACGTTACCACCTGGAACCTTTATTGAATTGGTACAACGAGATTTAACCACATTGTTAACTAAGACAATCAAGGAAATTTTAAAATAATCTTTCCCAAACCTACACAGATGGAACAACAGCACTGAAACCTTGCAGACGGGAGGATTTTATTTAAAACCAGCCGAAAAAGGGCAGTGCCATTTGTGATGGATAGACGGCAACTACAAAAAAGTACAGCACAACTATCCGACACTTCACCATAAACCAATCGACAGAGACCCTACTAATACTATCAGCACGCTCATAAAGTTTTGGTCCAACGATATTTACACCTAGGGATTATAGATACTCTAAATCAATTTTTAATTAATCATCACCCCTAACTCAGTTTTTTTACATCCTCCCAAAAAACCAAAAGATCCATAAAAACCACCAGGCCACCAAATAGCCTCGACAGACTCTATACTCCCCTCTCCCACCACTAGAAAAGATACTGACACCACTATGAAAAAATACGCCTTTTTTCTCCTTGACACCAATGATTTTCTAAAAGATTACGGCTATCTCACCCGTAGAAAATCCCACTGTTATGACCGGGGACTAGCCATTTTATACACATCTGTTGACCATCAATTGGGTCCCCCCCTCTTTGACAAATTTTCTCGAAACACAACTTTCCCGCAGAATCTAAACAATTCTGTCAGACCCAAATGTCCCAAAATTTTTTTAACAACTTCTTTCTCTTTGGGATCAATTCATCTTCAATGTAAAGGACTGCAATGGCACAATTCGCCCCCCTTACGCCAAAATTTTCATGCCGATTTTAAGTCTATACTACAAAAACCCTCATCTCTTCCTGCAATAATCCAAAACCCCGGGTTGAGATATATAGATGACTTGTCGCCCTTTACTTTTTTTGTTATTGTTACTTCGCTATTCCCTATATTTCTTACTTCCTATGTCTCCACCACTAAATTTTCTCCCCTTTCCCCCCTCTTTCTTCACCTTTTTTTCCCCTTAATCCCCCCCCCCTCCCCTCCCCCTATTTTTTTCCCCCATTTCACAGCTTAAACGTTTTTACATCTTTTTATTAAATGTCCCTTGATAAAGGGGAAACCCCGAAACTCGATAAAGTATTGACATCAAACTCACATTTTATCCCCTATTATGTAAAACACTTGTTTTAGCAGTCCTTGTATATATTCCCTTTAAATTTATTTTTTTGGAATGTTCTCTGCCTCACATAAATAAATGCATTAATTACCTCACGAGCTTTGCGGTTGGTGTGCAGTGGATTATTATCTAACTGTAGTGTAGTAATGGCTTGCATTTCTTCAAAGGTTAGGTACGTGGTGTCCATAGTAGTGTCCAAGTTTCGCGTTTTTTCCTTTACTGTTGTTTTTTTTTTTTTCTTTTGAGACAGAAATGATTTTAACAGTGAGGTTTCTTATGAACTTATGTACATCAAGAAGAGTTTTGTAAATATCAAATTATTCGATGGAAAAAAAAGCCTAACCTTTTTTAGGAGTGAGATTTTTTCTTCAGATAGAAGGTACTGAGAATTCAAAACCGGGGAACCCTTTTTGCTCGATGTGGGGGTAGTCTCCGAATTATTGTAGATCTTCTAGTTCGCCCAGCTCTTTTTTGTGTAGGAGCAACTTGTTCCCGAAAAAAGGTTCCTATTATGTGTCATCTTTGTTGGTGTGGTTTACATCAGTTGCTTTTTTCTTTTATATTGTCTGCGATTTTGCCTGGGGTTTTTTGAGGGCTTTTGCACCAATTCTTCAGTGCAATTTGAAGATAATTTTTAAAAAAATGTCAAAGTCAGAAAACGATATGCCTTCTTTTTACCACACTATCTTATTAGGTTTTTTTTTTAGTATAGGCTTGATGTTTCTAAATTCATTTTTTTCCAAGTATGTATTCCCATTTTTTGTAATCTCGCAGATCTCTGTCAAATTTTGGGTTTTTTGTGTCCATTTCTTGCTGTTTTTACCTTTTTATTGTTATTTGGGCATTTTTTTTACACATAAATTTTTATATGGGTTGATCTTCGAATTTCTTTATAGATGGTTTTCAGAAACAGGATTTCCTGTTTAAATATTCAAATTTTTTTTGCTCATATTGGATGAAAAATTCCATTAATTTTTAAGAGCACTTGAAAGAAATTATTCCATTTTTAAAGGGAAAATCCCCGTAAATTGTGAGGGACATTTTTTACGCATTTAGTCCTCGTGAAACATTTTTTTACAACATAAGGATAGATGTTTTTTTCCCCCCATAACTATCTCTTTATTTTTTTTAAATTCCCAGCTTGCGAAATAGGCCTTTTGCTTCAGTATTGTTGTCTGCATTTATACAACCTCCTCCCGTTTCCAAAAAAAATTACTGCCATCTGCAAAACGATCATTAACTGGGTCGCTTTTTCCCTGCTGAACATATTTGTTTTTGCCGGTACTTAAATAGAAGGGTTTTCACCATAAATCATAAGCAATAAAGCATTATAAACACAGGGGCAAGACAACAAGTTTTAAGAAATTCATGCGAAATTTAAAAAAAAGTCACTTGTCACTCACTGAATATGAGAAAGAATAGTACCTTTTTTTTGGGCGGCTTGCAAGCACGGGGACTCCCTCACTTTACTCGGGAACAGCAGGAAAACAGGCATGAAAAGAAATCCCACTTGCTTAAAGTAGCGTTTAAGCAGATGGTCCCACTTTTTACTTTTAAAATGAAGAAAAAATTTTTTTTAAAATTCCATTAAAAATGTGATGAACAGGGTAGGAAGTTGTAATACAGCACCAGTCTACAAATTGCACGACGCGTTTCGAAATAATGCCCTATCTTAATCATTTTTCCCATGGTTCATACGCAAACCAACCCCTTATAAAGGCGTAGTCCTGCAAGTTAAACCCTTAGATTGCCCAAAACTAAAAAATAGTTTTTTACAAAATATGCATTCAAGTATTTTATTAAAAAAAAAAAAGAAAAAAAAAAAAAAAAAAAAAAAAAAAAGCACTTAATGAAATACAGAACGCAAAATTTTTTAAACCCGCTGGTTGTCGAGTACCTAATGCAAATATCCATTTTGCCTCTCTGGCTAATAATTTACATTTTAAATTGCCGCCTCTAATGGTTTGTGTTACTTTTTCAATACCTATCACTTTCATATGGGTAGTGTCGCTGCCATGTTTTTCTATGAAGTGTTTCGCTACAGATGACATACCAGGTTTCCACTCATGTTTATGGGATTCAGAAATATGACGTCTGATGCGGATTTTTAAATGAGAACTTGTACAACCGATGTATTGTAAGTTGCATTTTATGCATGTAATCTGATATACAACATTTTTTGTGTTGCAATTGATATAGTTACGAATTTGACATTGTTTCTTTGTAACAGAAGATACAAAAGTATCAGTAGTTTGCATATATTTGCAACATATACAAATGTTGTAACCACACCTATGGTTACCTTGAACAGAGAGCCAATTTTTTTCTTTTTTTGTTTTGGTCAGAAAGAAAAAGACTTGGAGAAAAAATAGATCCGATAGTAGGACCTCGTTTGGATACAAAATTTATACCATCTCTGAGTATAGTGGACAGATTTTGGTGCCTATAGAGAATGGGTGTTTTTTAATAATATTGACAATTTTATTGTATTGCGGTGAATACTGCGTGGAAAAAGTAGTTTTGCACATTTTATTTTGTGTTGTAGTTTTTTTATTGTTCTTTGGATTAAATAGTTGCTCACGTGATATTTTTTCTACTTTGTTTTTTGCTATGTCGAGTATCTCAGTGCTATATCCTCGTTCTTTCAATCGTAACGTGACTTGTTTTTCTTGATTTAAAAATTCTGCTGCAGTAGTAGTATTTCTTTTAGTTCTAATGTATTCCCCAACTGGTATGTTATTAATGACACGTGGCGGATGGCATGAGGTAGCCAACAGCATAGAGTTCAATGCTGTGGGTTTACGGTAGGGTACTACTGTAACAGTTTGATGAGTAGAAATTGTGAGCGTTATGTCTAGGAAATCAATTACTTGCGAATTGAATTTATGTGTAAAATGCAAGTTCATGGGGTTTTTGTTAATGTAGTGAACAAAATTATTGATGTCTTGTACCGGACCTTCCCATATCAGGAGGAGGTCGTCAATGAAACGCCCATACCACCTGATATGGGAAGAAAAAGGATTATCATCAGTGAATAAGTATTGACTTTCCCAGATGCACATATAGATATTGGCTAGAGAGGGCGAAAATTTCGCCCCCATTAAAGCACCTGTTGTATGTAGGTAAAAAATATTATCAAACATGAAATAATTGTGCTGTAAAAGAAATTGTTGGCAATAATCAAAAATTCTTTTACTGGGTCGTATAATGACAAATAGCGATCCAAAAAATTTTGAGAGCATGTAAAGAAGTGTCATGAATAAATAGACGGATAAAGACTTTCAACGTCACAAATAACCATACAGAGCAAGGATTCCAGATTTGATTTCTAGGATACTGATGGTATGAGCATATCTTTGAGATAGCCAGGTATAAATGGGGACAAGTGGTTTGGAGATGTGAGTCCACCCAAGCTCCTAACTGTTCAGTTAAAGACCCTATTCCTGCTAAAAAGGGGCCCGCAGGGGAGGTGGAAACAGATTTTATGTACTTTTGGTACAGTATACATAATGGGTAGATGGGAAAATCAACAAGAGGCTCTCAGCTAACTTAGCTGTGTTTAGCTCCCAAGTTGACTCCACAGGCCAATACTTTTTTAATGGCTATTTTGAAATCCGATTAGGGTCCTTAAATCAAGGACACGATAGGTGGTTTGTTCGTTCAGCATTTCTAGGGTTAATTTTTTTAAATATAAACCAGAGCCAGTATAGGTTTGGCCCCACCCTTATCAGCTTTCTTAATAGTAATTTGTTTTTTATTTTGTAGCAAATATAGAGCTTTCCTTTCTTGTAATGTAAGATTATTATGCAAATATTTACTTTTCTTGTTAATTTTGTTGTGAGTAGGTGAGGTTATGTTCAAATGATTCCTGAAAGATATCACAAACCATTGGTCTCGACATAAGTGGGTAGAAAGAGGATTAGGAACATGAAATGCTTTTATCTTGTATATCCACAGTATCCAATCCTGATTCAAGTGTAAGTCCTGTAAATGTAGTAATATAGAAGATAAATGTTATGCACACCATAGGGGGGATGAAGTAGTAAATGGGCAATGTGGAAAGGGCTTGTCAGGCCAAGTATCAAATTTGATAATAATCCTCTGCACCCCCAACCGCAAAGCTCGTGAGGTAATTAATGCATTTATTATGTTAGCAGAGATCATTCCAAAAAATAAATTTAAAGGAATATAAAACAAGGACATGCTCCAACAAGTGCTTTACATAATAGTGGAAACAAATTGTGAGATTGATGTCAATACTTTTATCGACGTTTCGCGGTTTGCCCTTTATCAAGAGACATCTATAATAAAAAGATGACAAACGTTTAAGCATGTGACAATGGAGGGAAAAATAGGGGAGGGGAGGGGGGAGGGGATTAAGGGGGTAAAAAGGTAGAAGAAAGAGAGAGACAGGGGAGAACACATATTTGTGGAGCCCCTAAAGTAAAAAAAATAAAAAAGGGAATACAATAAAAATGACAAAAAAAGGGGGGGGTTAAGGTTGGCGACAAGTTGGGGGAAAGACCCTAGAAATAGTAAAAAAATTTTGGTCTAAATAGAGGCGTATTTTCTTAACCAAAAATTTGGGAAAAGGTAATGGTAAAGATATAATTAAAAAACTTAGGTGGGGGGAAATTTAAAAACCTGTAGAGGCTATAAAGGGAATAACAAGGCAGTAAAAACATGGCTTTTAAAAATTAAGAAAAATGGGAAAGAGGGGGAAAACAAAAACCAAATTTCGGGGCCCCCCAAAAAAAAATTGTAAAAAAAAACCGGCTGAAAAACCCAAGGCAAAAGAAACTATTAGGGGAAACATTTAAAATAACCTATTTTTTTTAACATCATATTCTCCACCATTTAGTTTTTGTTTTACTCCCCTTCCCCCCCTTTCTTTCCTTTTTACCCTTTTTTTCCCCCCTTTAAAATTCCCCCCCCCCCCCTCCCCCTCCCTCCTTTTTTTCCCTCCATTGTCACTTTAAAAAAAAAACGTTTTTTCATCTTTTTTTTTTATAGATTTCTTGAAAAAGCAAACCGCCGAAACTCATAAAGATTGACATAAATTCTCACATTTGTTTCCACTTTTAAATGAAAAGAGTTTTGAGCATGCCCCTTGTAAAATTTTCCCCTTTTAAAATTTTTATTTTTTGGGAATGGTTTCTCTGCCTCACATAAAAATAAATTTTAATTACCTCACGAACTTTGCGGTTTGGTGTGCTTGGATTTTTATCTAATTGATATTTGGGCCCCTAAAAACCCTTTTCCCCATTTTTGCACCCTTTTTTACTACCCCACCCCCCCTACTGGTGTGCATAACCTTTTTATCTTCTTTACAAATCTTTTTTTTTTTTTTTGCCCCCTTGGGGTGATATATAAAAGGGCCCCAAATCTTTTCTTTACTGTTTGACGTCCGAAACCTACACATACACTATTGCTGAGGCCCGAAAAAAATCCCTCCAATTCCACTTTTTTTAATTTCCCCTATTATTTTCCCCCCCATTATACCCCCCGCCCCCGAACTCGGGACCAAAGACTATGAGAAAAAAACTACGTAATTTTCACAGCTAAATGAAAAAAAATACCCCAAAAACCCATCCCTTTTGGAAGAAAAATACACAAGGTTTAAAAAACCCCTAGACCAACGTTTCATCCCCAACCTAAAAAATTTTTTTTTCCAGATAAAACCCAAAAAATTGTAATCGTTTTTCGGGAAAAACCCTCAAAAAAGGGTGCTCCTTTCAAACCTTTAAAACAAAATTGCCCAATTGAGACACTAAAAAAGTGAAACGGAAGGGAATTTCCCTTGAAAATAGAGAGTCTAAAGAACAACCCCAAATCCCAACAAAAAACCCTCCTGAAAAAATTCTCCCCTTTAAAAAAGCAAAATTTCGACAAATCCTTGGGCTTTTTTTAAAACCCAAAAAAAACCAACAAGAAAACGGGGTTTAAAATTTTTTTCCCTTCCCGTGATACTGGGGGAATTTACTTAAATGAAAAAACTTTTAATAGGGGGGCGGGAACAAGCAAAAGGGCTCTTTTCCCGGGTTTCCCCCCAAAATTTATAAAACCGTGACATTAAAAACCAAAACTTTCCTCGGGTTTTTCCACAGTGAAGGTTCCTCAAAACCCTTTTAGTCCCCAAAACCCCTTTTTTTAGGCAAGGACGGGGGGAAACGAAAAAAAAAACGGATTTTCCCCCCCGCGACGCCCTAAAACGAAAAAAAGGGGGAGGAGAGGACAAAACCAACCAAAAAAAAACCCACCCCGTGTTTTTCACAAAGGTCCCCGGGTGATCCCCCACAATTTAATACAACTTTTCTTTTCCCGTACCCCCTGGGGGGGCCCTACTGATATGACTCCCCCTCAAAAAGGCCTACCCTTTTGCCCAAACTCCCAAATTTGAAAACCTTTACATTTAAAAACAAAAACCTAAAACCGGTTTTTTTTTCCCTTCCAAAAACGATTTAAAAAGTACTTTTTCGGGAAACCCCTGATTCAAAATTTTTTAAAAACCACAACCTAATACAAAACCCCTCCTTTCTCCATCTCCCAATCTAAACCTAAAAAAAAATCCCGTTTTAAAAATTCCGCCACCCAGGGTTTACCATCCAGGGGAGACCTTTTTTAAATTTGGGGTAAAACCCAAAATTTACCCCAAAAATTTGTTAACTAAATCAATCAAAAAAAAATTTTTTTTTAAAATATCTTCCCAAACCCTTTACACAGGGGGGGAACAAAAAGGCACTGAAAACCTTTTGCAATTGGAGGATTTAAATTATCAAACCATCCAAAAAGGGAAAGGGGCCATTGTTGTAAATGGATAACAGGCATACTACAAAAAAGGGTAAAACGAAAACTTTTCCGACACTTCTACCTAAAAAACCAATCGACAGAGACCCTTTACAATATTTCCCACACCTAAACAAAAAAATTTGGCCCCAACGATACTTAAAACCTAGGAAATTTTTAAAATACCCCGTAAAACTAATTTTTTTAAAATTAATAAACACCCCATAACTCCATTTTTTTTACATCCGGGCCCAAAATCCACAAAAATTAAAAACCCCGGCCAAAAAGGGACCTTTTTCCCCCCCCCCTTTCCCCCCAAAAAAAAAAAACCCCCAAAAAAAAAACCCCCCCTTTTTTTTCCCCCCCAAAAAAAAAAAGAAACCCCCCCCCAAAAAAAATTTTTTGGGGGAAAAAACCCCCCAAAAATTTTTCCCCCCCCAATTTAAAACCCCCTTTCCCCAAAAACCCCAAAAACCCCCCCCCCTTTTTTTTTTTTTTTTTTGGGGATCTTTTAAAAAAAAAGGGGAAACCCCCCCCGAAGCCCCCCAAAACCCAATTTTTTGGGGGAAAAAAAATCCCCTTTTTTTTTTAAAAAAAAAAAAAATTTTTTTATGAATTTTCCCCCCTTTTTTTTTTTTTTTTTTTTCCCTTTTTTCCCTTTTTTTTCCCCCCCCTCTCCCCTTTTTTTTCCCCCCCCTTTTTTTCCCCAAAAACCCCCCCCCCAACCCCCAAAAAATTTTTTAAAAAAAAAAAAAAACCCCCCTTTTTTTTCCCCCCCCCAAAACCCCAACCCCCCAAAAAAAAAAACCCCAACCCCCCCCTTTTCCCCCCCCCAAAAACCCCCCCCCTTTTTTTCCCCCCCCCCCCCCCCCCCTCTGTTTTTTTTCCCCCCCCCCCCCCCCAAAAAAAAAACCCTTCCCCCCAAACCCCCCCCGGGGGCCCCCCCCCTTAAAAAAACCCCCCCCCCCTTTTCCCCAAAAACCCCCCCAAACCCCCCCCCCCCCCCCCAAAATTTTTTTTTTCCCCCCCCCCAAAAAAAAAAAACCCCCCCCAAAAATTTTTTCCCCCCCCCAAAAAAAACCCCCCCCCCCCCCCGGGAAAAATTTTTAAAAAAACCCCCCCCCCCCCCAAAACCCCCCCCCAATTCCCCCCCCAAAAGGGAACCCCTTTTTTCCCCCCCCCATCCTTTTTTCCCCCCCCGTTGGTTTTCCCCCCCCCCCCTTTTCCCCCCCCCCCCCGGGGTTTTCCCCCCCCCCTTTTCCCCCAACCCCCCCCCCCCCCAACCCCCCCCCCCCCTTTGGCCCCAAAAAAAAAAAACCCCCCCCCCCCAAAACCCCCCCCCCCCCCCCCCTTTAAAATTTTTTTTTCCCTGCCCCCCCCCCCCCCCCCTTTTCCCCCCCCAAAAAACCCCCCCCCAAAAACCCCCAACCCCCAAACCCCCCTTTTTCCCCCCCCCCCCGCCCCCCCCCCCCCCCAACCCCCAAAAAAAAAACCCCCCCCCCCCCCACCCCCCCCCCCCCCCGGGCCCCCCCCCTTTTTTCCCCACCCCCCAAAAAATTCCCCCCCCCCCCAAAAAAAAAAAAAACCCCCCCCCAAAAAAAACCCCCCCCTTTTTCCCCCCCCCCCCCCTTTCCCCCCCCCCCCCTTTTTCCCCCCCCCCCCCTTTTTTTCGCCCCCCCCCCCCACTTTTTTACGCCCCCCCCCCAAACCCCCCCCCCCCCCAAAACCCCCCCCCCCCCCCCCCCAAAAAAAACCCCCCCGCCCCAAAAATTTTTTCCCCCCCCCCCCCCGGGGCCCCCCCCCCCCCCCCCCCCTTTTTCCCCCCCCCCCCCAAAAAACCCCCCCCCCCAAAACCCCCCCCCCCAAAAAAATTAAAAACCCCCCTTTAAAAAAACCCCCCCCCCCCCCCCAAAAAAAAAAAAAAACCCCCCTTTTCCCCCCCCAACCCCCCCCCCACCCCCCCCACGGGGGAAAAAATTCCCCCCCAAAACCCCCCCCCTTTTTAAAAAAAAGGGGGGCCCCCCCCCCCCCCCCAAAAAAAAAAACCCCCCGCCAAAAAAACCCCCCCCCCCCCCCCAAAAAACCCCCCCCCCCCCCCCCCCCCCCCCCCCCCCAAAAAAAAACCCCCCCCCCCCCCCCCCCCCCCCAAACCCCCCCCCCCAAAACCCCCCCCCCCAAACCCCCCCCCACCCCCTTAACCCCCCCCCCCCCCAAAAAAAAAAAAAGAAAAAAAAAAAAAACCCCCCCCCAAAACCCCCCAACCCCCAAATTTTTTCCCCCCCCCCCCCCAAACCCCCAAAACCCCCCCCCCCCCCCCCAAAAAAAAAACCCCCCCCTTTTTTTTCCCCCCCCCCCCCCCCTTTTTTCCCCGGTTCCCCCCCCCCCCCCCCAAAACCCCCCCCCCCCCCCCCCCCCCCCTCCCTTTTAAAACACCACCCCCCCCTTTTTTTGGGGGGGGCCCCCCCCCCCCCCCAAAAATTCCCCCAACCCCCCCCCCCAACCCCAAAAAACCCCCCCCCCCCCCTTTTTTTAAAAAAAATTTTTGGGCCCCCCCCCCCCCCCCAAAAAAAAAACCCCCCAAAACCCCCCCAAAAAAAACCCCCCCCCCCAACCCCCAACCCCCCCCAAAAAAAACCCCAAAAAAAGGGGCCCCCCCCCCCCAAAAAACCCCAAACCCCCCCCCCCCCCCCCCCCCCCCAAAAACCCCCCCCCCCCCCCAAAAACACCCCCCCCCACCCCCCGCAGAGGGTCCATTATACTTTTAAAATGAAGAAATTTATTAATATTCCATTAAAAATGTGATGATACAGGGTAGGAGAGTTGTAATACAGCACCAGTGCTACAAATTGCACGACGCGTTTCGACTAATGCATAGTCTTAATCATTGTTCCCATGGTTCACTACGCAAGACCAACCCCTTATAAAGGCGTAGTCCTGCAGAGTTAACCATTAGATTGCCAATACGTAACAATATGTTTTTTTTACAATATATGCATTCAATGTATGATTAAAAACAAGAAAAGAAAAGAAAAAAAAAAAAAAAAAAAAGCACTTAGTTTTTTTATAGCAGATAATGACGTACGTTTAAGCCCGCTGGTTGTCGAGTACCTAATGCAAATATCCATTTTGCCTCTCTGGCTAATAATTTACATTTTAAATTGCCGCCTCTAATGGATTGTGTTACTTTTTCAATACCTATCACTTTCATATGGGTAGTGTCGCTGCCATGTTTTTCTATGAAGTGTTTCGCTACAGATGACATACCAGGTTTCCACTCATGTTTATAGAATTCAGAAATATGACGTCTGATGCGGATTTTTAAATGAGAACTGCTCTCCCGAGCTGAAGCTGACTGGGAGTCTCCGTGCTCTGCAAGCCGTCAAACAAGGTACTATTCATCTC
Organism: Phyllomedusa bahiana; assembly: GCA_025379985.1. NCBI lineage: Eukaryota > Metazoa > Chordata > Amphibia > Anura > Hylidae > Phyllomedusa > Phyllomedusa bahiana. The sequence goes on along the minus strand of JAODAL010016250.1, from coordinate 13,298 downwards.
ATATATCAGTGAGCTGACAAGTGACTGTTTTTCACAATATGGTCAGGTGCAGTTTTTTTAAAAAATGTACAATGCAGATTGTTGCAAAAATGCATGTGGTTTTTGATAGCTTCATTTTGTTTGCGTTTTTCAACAGCAACGTGAGAACCCGACCTAACAGACTTGCAGAAAAGGGAAAAAGTCTGCAAAAATTACATAATATGCACCAACACTTATAATCTGTCTGACAGGACATCTTTAAGAAGTGCAAATATATGTACACCACTATCTAGCAATTTAGTATAGACCACAATCGCCAACCAGGCACAGATTTTTTAAAGAATAAAGCTCAGACAGTGGAATTGGCGACATTCCAAACATACATTGAAAAGTGGCAGAAAACTTTTATAAATCAGACACAGATAGTACTACTGGTAAGCCACACCTCACACTTTTTTTTTTTTTTTTTACAAATATGAAAATATATTTGTCAGAAAAAAATATTGAGGGGGCTTAATAAATATTCTCATCATTTGTTCCTGTCTATTGTTGGTTCATGTTCACAAATACTCAGTGCTGGTTTAGCTTAATAATTACTGTCATTTTCCAACAGCAGCATGATATTTGCTAATACAGAGATGTGTCCCGAGATAAATGCTAATTGTTCTGATATAATCAGGGAATTTACATAGAAAAGCCTGTAGATATACAATTTTCTGTGTGGAAAGTTCTGCGTTATCTATCAGCCACACCTTTAATATAAACCTTGATTATATCCAACCTTACCAAAGGAAAGCCAAAAAAGGTATGTGATCCCAGTAGACTAAAACATTCACCATTAAGCTATGTTTACACAACACGGTTTTCTCCTTGGATTGTAAACCCTTAAGGACCTTGTGATGTTTTTTGTTGACATGTTCGTTTTTCCCTCCTCGCCTTCCCGGAGCCATAACTTTTTTATTTTTCCACCTACATAGACCTATGAGGGCTTTTATTTTGCGGGACAAGATGTACTTTCTAATGGTGGTATTCACTGTACTATAGAATATACTGGAAAACCGCAAAAAAATTCCAAGTGGGACAAATTGTGAAAAAAAGTACCAGGTTTGTGGGCTTTTTGCTTTTACGGTAAATATAATGTGTTATCTGTATTATACAGGTTGATACACATCCGCCAATACCAAACATGTAGGGTTTCCGTTATGTTTTGGTACCGTAAAAAAATTCCAAACATTTTCTATTTTTGAAATTTGCGCCACAGCGACATTTTGTGCAACCAATAACTTTTTTGTACTAACACCTACGGACGTCAGTGAGGTGGCATTTTTTGCGGGCTGAAGCGTACTTTTTATTGATAGCAGTTTGTAATGCATGCAAATTTTTTGATCACCTTTATTCCAATTTTTATAGGAAATGAAATGATCAAAAAACCGCAATTTTGTCGTTTGGAATTTTTTTTCTTCTACGATGTTCAGCGTATAGGATAAATGATGCTATATCTTTATAGATCCGACTTTTTTGGACACGGTGATACCAAATATGTGTAACTTTTATATTATTTTATTGTTTTTATTTGTAAAATGGGGAAAGGGGGTTGATTTGAACTTTTAATACTTTTTTTTGTACTTTAAAACCTTATTTATTTATTTTTTTTCACTTTAACATTGAGTCCCCCTTGGGCGCTACACCACTAGGGGACGCGATCGTTAATACAGCCTAATACATTGCATAGACAATGCATTAGGCTGTACCAAGATGGCGGTTTCCCCACTTCCTGCCTGGGGCCTGCGATGGAGGCCTTTACAAGACTTCCCGCTGCCATGTTCAGGCATCAGATCCCTGCAGCTACACTGGGACTGGGATTGGGATCGCCATGAAAAACGGTGCACGGCACAGTTTTTTATTCATTTAGTCGGGGGGTTAAACAGCACGGCCGGGCGGCGCAAACCCCCCCCCCCCCCCTCCCGCGCTGCAACCGGCGGGTGTTAGCTGCGATCAGCCGCTAACAGCCGGCGGCTGTGTGGCGGGGTCATGGAGCGATCCCGCCGCAAAGCCCCTTAGCGACCTTGGGACGTACTCATACATCCAGGGTCATTAAGGGGTTAAATACTGAATCCGCAGAAAATCCGTTGGCACCATATGCTGCGTAGACAGCAATACAAAATCCATGCTGTAGTCTGCACAGAATGGAAATTTTTGCAATTGGTTTTAAAACCAGGTGCATTTTAAAACATGTCAGACAATCCACCCAGATTTGCCGTTGGCCCCGGTAAATCCGAAAACCGACCGAGGTTTTAGCTCAAATCTTCACCAAAAGAACGTCATTAGATTTTGGACATCATTTTAACATATGCTGTTTAGACATAGCCTTATCTGAACCACATCCCTGTTAACTAAATTTACAGATTGTCTCCCTAAAACCACACGCCTGTCATTTTCTACTTGTTCAACCAAGGTAGCTCACTCAAATTTCTCAATGTGATATTGAGCACTCAATAAATTGTAATATGTCCGGGCACTTAAACAACTTTTAATTTTAAATGTAATAACCCAACATCTTCCTGAAAGTGATCTGGGTGAACTTCCATTGAGCCCAAAAATATCTTTTTAATTTTTAGCATCTCCTAGTATTTTAGCATCTCCTTGCCTTTTTCACAGCACCATCAAAAGTAGCAAAGACTCTAACAGATATATCTTTTCCCCTTGTTTTTGTTGAGAGGACATTACCTTCTTTTCTAAATATCTTTCTCAGAAATATTTCTAAACGCACCAGGTTATTTATTGAACTCCACCTCTGTGGAGCAGTTACATTTCATCCAGAGATATTCCCCATTCTGATGATTGTCTTTAGAACCTTTTTATCACATTTGTTAAAGGGGTTTTCTCACTACAATGATTAGCTTTTAACATGTATGAACAGGTAACTGAAGACTTTTTCTAAATACATTGCTTTCTTGATGTTTTTTTTTTTGCTCAGGAGACCAGTTTCTCTGATTATGACCGAGTCTCCCAACCTCACCTGTACTCTCTTATCTCACATTGCTCTAAGTTGCTGTCCAGGTGTGCTAAAAGGGCAGTATGGGCAGTACTCCTGTCAGGAGCCCTAATCAAAAAGGGGCCCACTGATATGTTAAAAAATTGAAACAAGTAATGGGTGGGGCCCCATTTGATTTGGCTGTATGGGGCCCTGAAACGGTTAATAGATGACTGATGGCAGCCCTGTTGCTGTCAGTCACTCAGTCCGCCCATAGTGATTCCTGCATTGTCTTATCTTTAGCTATGGACTTTGAAAGCTTCTCATTTAGCTCAACAAACACTCTTTTGGATTTCCAGCCTGTGTAATACACTTATATGAGTGCAAGAGATTTATAAAGTTTAACAGGAATAGCCAGAAACATCAGAGCTGTTATGTCTGTGACTGCTTAAGACCAGCCCAGGAAGACATTGGCATATGTGAGGACATCATCATTGCCGAACCCCTGAGCTGGTGGAAGCAACTCCTATCTAAGGGAATATTCTTTAGCTTCACTTCAGCATAAAATAGAATTGATCTTGTTTGAGTTAATTGTGGACATGGTACTGGCAACCCCTACCGCACCAAAATAATTCAAATGCTGCCAGGCCGTATGGGGTTGTATCATGAAAGACATTTATCACCTATTCCATAGTCATTTAAGCTATTGGTGGAGGTTCCAGGTGATTTGAACTTTTAATATTTTTTTATACTTTTACGTTTCTTTTTTTCTTACTTTAACATTCAGTCTCCCTAGGGTACTTGACCACTATAGGGCGCGATCACTTGTGCATGCTTTTATATTATATAAATAATGCATTAGGGTTTTACCAAGATGACTGTGCTATTACTTCCTGCTTGGGGCAGAAAGTAATGGAATCAATTGCATGGCAACTATGGAAACCTTAATTAGACTTCCAGCTGCCATGGTAACCAATTGGTACCCCACAATCTCCTCGTAGTGGGGAGATCAGAATGAGGAAAGGTGTGCTACGGCATCTGAAGTAGGGAAAGCAGCCAGCTCTCTTCCCTGCTGTTAGTGGCGTGTATCAGCTGGCACCCACCACATATGGAGTGGGATCAGCAAACAAGCCCACTACATACAACCTTACCAGCATTATGATGTACATCAAATGTCAGTAAGGAGTTAAGAAATAAAGACCCTCTACATCAATATTTACCAGCAAAGTTTCTGGATTTAATTCCCTCCAATCTCCTCAGTAGGTGCATTGTATCCCTGGTATAGGATGAGAGGCTAATAACAAGGTCTCAGAACTTTTTCAGTGTATACCCTTACAATTCTAAGAAACTTTCCACACCAGTTAATTTGGTCTGGGTAGTAAGCGGTAATATACATGCAGCCTCCCATTTAAACAAGAGGCATTGCCAATATCCGACTCTGTGACGTTTGCTGACATATTTAACAGCAAAGAAAGAAAAACTATTAGTATTAGATGTATGTACCTCTATAAAGTGACAAGCAGGCCTCGAGAAATTTAATATTCGCTTCTGTATATAGGAAATATGCTCACTTATATGCTGTTTTAATTTCTGGAAGGTAAATCCGACATACATTAGTAGACAAGAGGTACAGTAAATAAAAAATAACATGAGGGGAGTTACAATTAAGAAAATAATTCATCTTATACAGTTTGCAGTTGTCAGTGGAATGAAAATTCTTTCGTCTTGAGGCAAACTTGCAAACTCCACAAGCGGGCGCCCCTGTATTGGAAAAAAAAAACATTCTAATAACCAAGCTTAGAATATAATGCCACTTAACAGCACATGTACAGTTGGAACCTAAAATGTGTCTAAGTTTCTCGCCTTTGTTAAGAATATATATATATATATCATGCCTGGTCATAGTACGGTTGAAAAAAGACATATGTCCATCAAGTTGCTTTGAAACCCATAATGAAAGAACCAATCTGCTCTAAGGAATATTTTATTTCTGATCCCAGAGTTGCAATCAGACTGGATCTAGAATTTTATATGGCTACATACGTACTAATATTATTTAGTTTCAGGTAGTTTTCTAAGTCTTTCTTGAAACTCGTGACTGTTCCTGCTGTGACCAGCTCCTCAGGCGGCTATTCCACAGATTCACAGTTCTTACAGTGAAGAACGCTTGTCTCCTCTGGAAATTGAATCCTTTTTTCTCCAGCGGAAGGGAATGTCCCTTTTGTCTTTTGAAGGGGCTTTACATGAAATAATTTTTCCCCATACTTTTTGTAGAGGCCCTTTACATACTTATATAAATGAATCATGTCCCCCCAGAGCCGTCTTTTCTCAAGACTTAATAAGTTCAATTCTTCTAACCTCTCCTCATAACTAAGATGCTCCATTCCCCTTATAAGTTTGGTTGCTCGTCTTTGCACTCTCTCTAGCTCTATTGCATCTCTTCTATAAACTGAAGCCCAAAACTGAACAGCATATTCCAAGTGAGGCCACACCAATGGTTTATACAGCGGTAATAATACATCACGATAAGAGGTATACAGAACATACAAACAAGGTAGGGTGTGGAAACAGATGCCCTACTAGATGACAATATTATTGTGCAGCTCAGCGTTTCATTTGCCCCTCCAGCTTTTGAGCTGTATTTCCAGCTTTTTACTATTAACCGTTTACAGCCTCCGTGGCAGATCCCTGAATCTGAAATGTATCACTTTATGTGAGAATAACTTTTTGATATTTTTACCTATCCATATAGGTGGGCGACATGCATGAAATTTGGCATGTGAACGCTAAATTTCATGCGCATAATAATGGCATAGAATACGCCTGATTTATGAACCTGTTCTACAGCAGGTCATAAATCAGGCGCATTCTAGCGACATTTCTGGCTCAGGTATACCATATACCTATTCCAGCTGAAGGTGCTCAGAAATGCCGTAGCAAAGCTATATATATTTAGCTTCGCTACGGTTCTAGTGCGCCCTGCCTCTCCCTGGCGTGAGGGAGACTTAAACATGTATGAACGGGGCTGTGCCTGATATTGGGCTGAAAAGACACCAGATATCTGGTTTAGCCCGGTTCATACATGTCACCCATTGTACATGAAGTTAGTCATAATTTTGGTCCATACAATCCTTGTTTATCTGTGAAAAACATCAAAATATCATGAAAAATTTGCCATTTTCAACTATTACAAATTTCTGCATGTAAGACAGATAGTTACTCCACACAAAATCATTTATAACTAGTACCTACCATATGACTACTGTAGATTGGCATCATTTTTTTTTCAAATTCAAAAGCTTTATTTGAGAATAAACAGATACAGAGCATGCAGGGCCGGGACAAGGCATTTTGGTGCCCAAGGCAAGTACAGCCAATGGCGCCCCCCTCCCTTGCTCCCCAAAAAATTGCACCCCCCCCACACTAATTCCTCTCGCCCCTGCGCCAGGTCCTCTCGCCCCTGCGCCAGGTACTGTCACTAACTTTCTGCATATTCCACATAGCTCCTGTCCATCTCCTCAGCAGTCACTACACAATGACAAATTAGCTTTTTCAAAATCGCTCCGCTCCATATGACAGTGAAATACCTTATAAATAACAATCACCAAATAATCCACCTATACATGGAGCAAATCTACCAGAGGAATCATTCCTACAAAACCAAGACCCAAAACTATTACTACTTAAAGGGGTTGTCTCACTACATTGATTCATCTTACCTCAGTCCTGTTTTCTTGGTTTCATTTTGAATTCAGGGGTGTGTTTACTGGCTTCTACTAGGCTGCAGTAGGAGGCAGGTCTGTAGCTATAGTGACCAGTCCTGGCAGCCTATCAGGAGATAACAAACACAGGTCTGTAGCTATAGCGACCTGAGAAGCTGATGCAGTCAATACAAGAGGGGATATCTAGGAATAAGTGGGACAATGTAAATAGACACATATTGCAAAGTGACTTGTTTTTGCAAGACCTTTAACATAAAAAACAATCCTTGTAGTGAGACAACCCCTTTAAGGATCAAATAATCCTGCCAGACCCCGACCAAACGCGACCAACACAGCTGTACATAGGCTCTACAGACATATAGTACCGCCATACAGTGACCATTTAGTGGTAGATACTAGTTGTATGTAGATGCTCTGCAGTTACACTTACACTGCAGTTACATTTAGTGCTTCACAGGAGACGTCTTTTCTGATCAGCGTTGTTCATGTTCCCTTCTCTTCTCCATCCGGTTCACTTCATTGCGACGCTGCCCAGCTGAGCAGCACGGACCTGAGGACCCGGCGGCCCTACTGTGTCGGTCCCGTTGGTCACCGGAGGATCCTGCTCCTCTCTGCTCCGCAGAAGCCCTCAAAGAGACCGCCGGTGCTCCAGGCAAACGGCAGCGGCCTGGAGCCCGGCAATGTTCGGGGCCCTGCCTGCGCCTCTAAGTGACAGGCAGAGGTAGGCGCCCTAGACGATCGCCTACCTCTGCCTACCCGTCGTCCCGGCCCTGAGAGCATGTATCAACAGTAGTAAACAGAATAATATGAAACAGAATACAGCTGTGTATCAAATATTCAAGTTTCATATCTGACACAAACAGAAGGCCAATAAGGATATGGATTAACCTTAAGGCTATGTCTACACTGCACAGAAAAACGTCAGTTTTTCAGCGTTTTTCGTTTTCTAAAATGCTGGAAAAGCGACTGAAAACATCTGCCATAGACTTCTATTGTAAAAACGTCCTGCTGTCTACACTGAGCTTCTTTTTTCTGCTCGTTTTATTTACTGGTCGTCTTTTGCAACATGTTCCAAAAAAAGCCAGAACAGGGCAGAAAATTTACTACAGGAGTCTATGTAAAGCACTGGATGTCTTTTGGCGTGTTTTTTGGGGTGTTTTTGCTGCGTATTTTGCCACGATTTTTCAATGAAAACCCACCCAGGAGATCCAAGTCCCACCTATAGTGGGTGCTAAAAAAGGTTATACATGATCAAATTTGCATACAAGTGTCTGATGTGTCCTGTCCTGATGTGATCTATAAAAAAACTTATTTTTGGCGACAAACGCAAAATAACTTTATTAGCGCCAAAATCCGTAAAACGACTACAAGATTACATATAAATGTAATGATGTGCTTTATTGTCCCTTTTGTAGGGCGGAGTTACATCCAATGGCTTAATTTACGCATACATTAAAAAACAGGCTTGAAGACAAACAAAAAACGCGTGTAAAAACGCGACAAAAAATGCAAATCGCGGCAAAAAACTGCAGTTTTTTCAGCGGCTTTTGACAGACAGTGGACAGAAAACTCAGTTTCATGAACGTTTTTAGTAATTCGTTTTCAGGTCGTTTTTTTGTCCACTGCAGTGTGGACATAGCCTAAAATCAGAGACAGTATACAATTAAGTATATAATTAATCTTTGCCATAAATGAGCAAATCAATGCAATAGATCCTACACAGCTCAAACTGAATATTTTTAGGGTCACTTTCTCTTCAATCAGATGAAAGATGGACAAAAAAAAAAAAAAGAACAAAGTAACCAACAAACCAAAAATCAATGTTAGCTAAGATCGATTCCAGGAGAGCGAGATGTTGTCTGCTTATTGAAAGTACAGCAATACTTCAGGTATTATAGGGTATACTAACCAGAGAGTCAAAATCCTCAGACACAGGGCATACAAAACACAAAGGGCCACATGTATGAAAACTGTCTAGGTCTAAAACTCACTTTGTTGCCCACAGCAACCAATCAGAATGCCCCTTTACTTTCAAATTGTCACGGGTGCCCCCGCAACCCTCAGCCTGGGTCGCGGGAGCATCCGTGCCCCTCTGGCGAGGGGCGCCGCAACCCGCATGTCAGAACATGGGCGTGCTCGCTCAGCTGCTCAGTCTCCTTACTTACCAGGCTGCGCTCCTGCCGAAGTCTCCTACAGCGCGCGCGTGCCGGCACTGTTAGATTTAAAGGGCCAACGCACCGGTAATTTCCTATTGAAGGTCGCTGCCCCTATTTAAACCTGCCCCTTCCTGATGCCCTTGCCGGATCTTTAGTGCCATTGCCTATAGAGAAAGCGTTTCCTGAGTCTTGTCATTTATTCTGTGTACCGTACCATTCCTTCTGTCCCTCGACCATGAACCATTGCCGCCTGTCCCCGACTACGTCCTTGTCTTACGATTTTGTACCAAGCTACACCTCGGCTGCCACCGCAAGCAAGTTGTCAGGGGTAGCGACCTGGTAGACTACCGGGACCTACTTAGATTCTGCTCCCTGGCGTAGCTTATACCATCGCTTGGGGTGGTCCAGTGGATCCACTACCACTGTCCGTGACAGTAAGATCCAGCCATGGATGCCAAGGTGCCTCTGCCGACCGACGTCGACCTTACCACCGTCGTGGCTCAGCAAGCACAGCAGATCGCTCAGCAAGCGCAGCAACTCAGCCACCTCACCGCCATGATGCAGCAGTTCTTGGCCACCCAGCAGCAGCAACCTGCTCCTGTGGCTCCCGCTGCTTCTATGGTTCCTGCCTCGTCTGCTGGTCCAAGACTCCATCTGTCGATGCCGTCCAAATTCGATGGGGACTCCAAAGCCTGCAGGGGCTTTATCACCCGATGCTCTCAGCATATCAAACTGATGGGTAGTCAGTTCCATACTAAAAGGTCGAAGTTGGCGTTTGTGGTCAGCCTTCTTTCCGGGAAAGCCCTGGCCTGGGCTACCCCCCTCTGGGACAGAGACGACCCGGTCACGGCCAACCTCGCCACATTTCTTACCGAGTTCCGCAGCGTATTTGAGGAACCTGCCTGGGCTTCTTCTGTCGAGACCGCTTTGTAAAATCTGCATCAAGGAGACTCTTCCGTAAGAGACTATGCGGTACAGTTCCACAACCTGGCCTCTGAGCTATCGTGGAATGATGCGGCATTGGCCGCCACCTTCAAGAAGGGCCTCTCTAGCCAGATCAAGGATGCCTTATCCACCCGTGACCACCCTTCTTCCCTGAGTGACCTTATCTCCCTGGCCACTCGGATCGACATTCGTTTCTTGGAAAGGCGGGAGGAGCTCAGTCAGGAGCGCAAACCAGCCGCCTAGCTCCTGTATTCCAAAGACTGCCACAGTTGCCCTCCCTGCCTGCAAGTGGAGGCCATGTAAGTGGACAAAGCCCACCTGACCCCGCAGGAGCTGTCTAGACAACGTGAGGAAAGCCTATGCCTCTATTGTGCCAGCTCTGAACACTTCCACCGGGGCTACCCGCTTCGTCCTCAGCGTCCGGGAAATGCACGCACCAAGGCTACATGGGAGAGGCGTTCCTAGGTGAGAGCAAGCACTCTCCTCATTTGACCATGCCCGTCCTGGTTGGGTCCGGATCAGGAATCCAGTTTCAAGCTTCTGCCCTCTTGGACTCCGGGTCTGCTAGAAATTTCTTGGAGGCTGCGTTGGAGTCGCAATAGAACCTTCAGGTGGTCCGCTTGGAGAAACCTCTAGCCTTCTCCTCTGTCAGGGGGGAGATCCTCCGTGATCCGGTTCGGTTCTGTACCAAGCCCTTGTCCCTTCAAGTGGGGGCATTACATTAGGAGAGGCTTGTGTTTTATGTGCTGCCTCGGTCTTCCTCGCCTGTTCTACTGGGTCTCCCATGGCTTCAGCGGCATTCTCCTGTGCTCGACTGGAAGACCGGTGAAGTCCTGTGTTGGGGGCAAGAGTGTCAGTCTCGCTGTTTGGTGGCACCCCGGCTGGTGCTTCCTGCTTCTTCTCCGTTACCAACTACGCCTTTGGCAGGCCTTCCCGCTCCATACCAAGAATTTGTGGACGTATTCTAAGAGAAGCAAGCAAAGACGCTACCTCCTCATCGCCCTTATGAAAGACCGATCGACCTGCTGTCCGGTACTTCTCCACCCCGGGGCAGGGTCTACCCACTGTCTGTACCCGAGACCTAGGCTATGTCGGCCTACATCAAGGAAAATCTCCAGAAGGGTTTTATTCGTAAGTTCTCCTCCCCGGCCGGGGCCGGATTCTTTTTCGTAGAGAAGAAGGACGGTTCCCTATGACCATGTATTGATTACCGTGGGCTCAACAAGATTACCATAAAAAATCAGTACCCCTTGCCCTTGATCACTGAGCTCTTAGACCGGCTCCGGGGGCCAAGATATTTTCTAAATTGGATCTACGGGGGGCTCACAACCTCATTCGGATTCGTGAAGGAGACGAATGGAAGACGGCTTTCAACACCCGTGATGGGCACTTCGAGTACCTGTTCATGCCCTTTGGCCTCTGCAATGCTCCAGTGGTTTTCCAGGAGTTCATTAATGACATATTCAGGGATCTCCTGTACACCTGTGTAGTCATTTATCTGGATGATATCTTGTTTTTTTCTCCCGATCCAGAATCCCACCAGGTCCATGTACGACAGGTCCTCAGGCGTTTAAGGGCTAACCGCCTCTATGCCAAGCTCAAGAAGTGCCTGTTCCACCAGAAAAGTCTTCTGTTTCTGGCTACATAATTTCTGACAAGGGGCTGCAGATGGATCCTGCTAAATTGTCTGCCGTCCTACAGTGGCCACGACCCGTGGGTCTCCGAGCCATACAGAGCTTCCTGGGCTTCGCCAATTACTGTAGGCAGTTTGTACACTTCTCGCTGGTGTCTCCTATAGTGGCCCTAACCAAGAAAGGTGGCAATCCAAATCTATGGCCGCCAGTGGCTGAAGAAGCCTTCCTAAAGCTGAAGTCTGCTTTCGCATCTGCCCACATAGTATCCTGGCCCGATACGGATAAACCATTCTTCCTAGATGTCAACACCTCATCGGTAGGGCCGGGGCTGTGCTTACTCAAAAGGGGCCCAAAGGCAAGACCCTCACTTGTGGATTTTTTTCCAAAACCTTTTCCTCTGCAGAGAGAAACTATTCCATTGGGGACCCGGAATTACTGGCTATCAAATTGGCCTTGGAGGAATGGCGCTATCTCCTTGAGGGGGCTCGCCACCCAGTCAATATCTACACCGACCACAAGAACCTCCTTTATCTTCAGACGGCCCAGTGACCACGGCAAGTCCGATGGTCTCTCTTTTTTTCCCGGTTCGACTTTCTGATTCAATTCTGCCCAGCGGCAAAGAATATCAAGGCTCCCGTGTCTCTGACGTTATAGGGGATGAACCTGCCCCACGACACATCATTCCTCCTGAAAGGCTTATCTCTGCTGCGCCCATAGATCTGCAATGGATTCCTCCGGGCAAGACATATGTGTGTCCGGCTCTATGGAAAAAGATACTGAATTGGGGATATTGCTCTTGAATGGCTGGACACCCGGGGGTGCAAAAATCTTGCTCTCTCATCTCCGTTTTTATTGGTAGCCCGGTCTGGCTAAAGACTTTCGTGAATCACCCTCAGACTAATGGGCAAGTGGAGAGGATTAATCAGATTCTGAGCAGCTATCTGCGCCACTTCGTTTCTGCACGTCAGGACCACTGGGCCGACCTGTTACCTTGGGAAGAATTCTCTTACAATTCGTTAAACTCAGAGTCTGCTGGTGCCACCCCTTCTTCATTGTATATGGACGACATCCATGCCCACCACTCCCTCTTGCGTTGCCCTCTGAGGTTCTGGCCATGAAGGATCTGGCCCAGGACCTAACGGCCATCTGGGATCAGAAACGCCAGTCTCTACTATGGGCTTCCGTTCGCACGAAGACATAAGCGGACAAAAAGAGAAGACCTCCGCCAATCTTCTCCCCTGGAGACAAAGTATGGTTGTCGGCTAAATACAGTCGTCTCAGGATCCCCAGCTACAAACTGGGTCCCCGTTCCTGGGACCGTTCGAGGTGCCGAAACGCATCAATCCAGTGGCATATAAGCTCTGTCTTCCCCCCACGATGCGGGTCCCGAACTCCTTCCATGTCTCTCTCCTTAAACCAGTTATCTTGAATCGCTTCTCCCGGAAGGTGGCTCCCCCGACTCCTGAAGCTGACGCCATGAACGTATTTGAAATTCTGCAAATTCTATATGAACAGAGGATTTAAACATTTATATCACTGCAAATTATAATCCCTGTTAAAACATAACTTTTACTAGACTATCTAAAATTATACAATCTAAACCCCTATAGATTACCACTACATACCTAGATGATACAGCATACTGTGTACTATCCGTCAGTGGAGTAATCGCCCCGATAAAGGACGGCTCCGCTTTTATGACAGATAATATCACTATATACGTGTATAAACACCTTAAATCCCAGCTATCCCGACGCGTTTCCCCCGTACAGTTTTAGGGTTCATCAGGGGATTCAAAAAAACTCTCGCTGTGGAAAAAGAGTACGCTATATACAACCATATACACCTGTCTTAAAAACATTACCTCTATTCAAATTAATAGGGAGAC
>JAODAL010016249.1:0-81264 GCA_025379985.1 Phyllomedusa bahiana | reverse complement strand
ACAGACAAACGCACCCGGCTTTTAACAGATAATGTGGATCTTTGACTTTATCAAGAGAATCAGGCAGGGGTCTTGATGATGTTGGGGCCCCCCAATTGCCGGGGGTCACCGTTTTTTTCCGGTCTACTTCCTTCCCTTCAAACAAAAATTGGTCCTCTTGAAAATTTTTTTTTAAAATGTCATTTCTACTGAAATTTTTATTCTCTTTCCCCAAAGTTCTTTGCGGGTTTTTGCTGTGAGGAGACGTAAAAGACAGCAAGGTTTCATGACAACACCGTTTTCCATTTATCATTTATCTTTAGAAGTTTTCGCATTGTCAATGGTTTTGAGGTTATGTTGCTGCAATTTTTAACAGTAGCTGAGAAGTCATTTTTATAATTTTGGGGGGCCTTTTGCTGTGACATCCATACAAACATTTTCCTATTAAAAAAAATTTTTTTTCTAACAGACATTTGTTCTTCCAAAATTGTCAAAAGGGGCTCAAGGGTCGTTTTTGAATTTTTGGGGGCATTTTGCGTGACATGCAGCTTATACAGGCCTATTATAAAAAAAAATGTTTTTCAAAAGACATTTGTTTTTCCAAAATTGTCAAAAATGGTCAGGGGCATTTTTTTAAATTTTTTTGGGGGGCATTTTGCTGTGAAATGAGCTAGTATGGCCCTATTGAAAAAAATGGGGTTTCTAAAAAACATTTGTTCTTCACAATTGTCAAGGTGACTCAAGGGTGAGGTGCTTCAGAAACAGAATAGTAGGATTTTTTTAAATGGACCCCCATATTGCAAAATGACTTGTTTTTGCAAATTTTTTAACTTAGCAGCAATCCTGTATTGAGAAAACCCCATTTAATAAATTAAAAAAGAGAAACAAAGACATGGGGGATTCCATCCTTTTTTAAAAAAAATGTGTTTTCTAAATTAAACTACTAAAAAAATTTGCATTAAAAAAAAGCGGGTAAAAAAAACCCCCTCAATTTACAAGGGGGTACGGAAGACTTGACCAGAGTAGTTTATTCGACACAGGGAAAAAGGAGCTTGGACAGAAAACAAAGAACAGAACATGGAGTATGGAGCAGGACAAAAACAAAGAACAGAAAAAATTTCCCCAGCATTTGAATAAAATAAAAAAAAGAATCCCCAAGAAAAAGGGACCTGGGTGGAACAGGAGCGTTAAACCACCAGTATTTCCGAGTGAAGCTAAATTGTCCCACTCAAGGGAGGACAAGACTACCCAGTCTTAAACTGGTACTGAGGAAGGCTGGAGGTCACCACACTTCGTACTCGCTTTAGCACGACTGTTTTCGTTGGGTGCGTCATAAAAGGGCCTCCTGTTAACAGATGGCTCGGCAGCACGGCTCTCCCGTCAGGGGCAAATCAGGGGAGCTTTTAAAATTTCTCAAAAAAAACGATTTTGAAAAAGGTGTTTCTGTGAGGTTAAGGTGTCAAAAAAAGGGGGCCCAGGGTGGGCACAAATTCCCCAATTTGAGGCTTAAAATTTTTGGGGCTGGGTCCTAAGGGGTCGCATCATTTTATCCCAGGGGGAAAACTGTCCCCAATCACTGAAGAAGGTTTTTGGAGGAAAAAAAAAACCCTTTAATTGATTGGCCTGAATCACTCTCAGAAAACCAGGGGGCAAAAGTCTTCTCAATTTTTGGGGAGGGTTTTTGACTTTTTATTACTTTGGGGGGTTTTCGGACGAAATTAAAAACCCCTACACGTGGAAAAAAAAAAACCTTTAAAACTGCAGGGAGGGGTGTATGTTTATGTTATACACTTGAAAAAAAAAACAAAAAGAAATAAAAATTAAAAAAATAAATAAACCCCTAAATAAATTTTTAACAAATGTCATTTCCAAAAATTTTCTAAATTACAGTCACGTACAAAATAGCATAGTGCCACTTTTGTGTGGGCAAACCCGGGAAAAGGGCATTTGCGGGAAGACAGATATAGTCAATGTCCAGCAAAAAAAAATGGTGGTTCAAAAGACTCCTTTTTCCCCCACTTTTTAATCTGGGGGCTGCAGGGTTTTTGGGGTCATGTGTGGCTCGGGCAGGGATGTTATTTTCCCCGTGAAACTAAAATGGTGGTTTAAAGATCCCATTTCCGGCCTTTTAATCTGGGGGTCAGACGGGTTTTATGGTCATTCTGCGTACAAGACAGAATACAATGTCCAGTTCAACTAAAAAAAGGTTTTAAAGACTCCCTTTTTGCGCATTTTTTTAAATTTGGGGTCATCAGGTTTTGGGGCCATGTGGCCCGGACAGTATATAATGCCAGTTCCAAAAAAGGGGGTTCAAAAACTCCTTTTTACGGCACTTTTAATCGGTTTGGGGCAGAAGGTTTAATGGAATCGTGGGACAGAAAAAGTATAGTCAATGTCCAGTTCAACAAAAGGGGGGTTGAAAGACTCTTTTTCCCCGCACTTTTTTAAACTGTGGGGCAGACAGGGTTTTTGCTCATACTGCGGACAGGACGTATAGTTAAGTCCATTCAACTAAAATGGTGGGTTTAAAACTCCTTTTCCCCCGGGAATTTTTAATTTTGGGGTTTTAGAAGTTTAATGCAACTGCGGTCCAGGACAGGTATAGTCAATGTCCAGTTCAACTAAAATGGCGGTTGAAAGACTATATATATAAGAAATAAAAACAATATAAAGTGGGCAACCCCTTTAACAAACATTTATGGTAGGATACAGGAAGAGGTTAATGAGATTATATATTTTTTTACCTTACTTGCAGATATTTACAGTTGTATGATATAGAAATAAAGGCTATGGACTATTTGCAATCTATACTTAGTTTCAGCAGCTAAATGATTACAGAATGACACATTTTTGATTTTAAGCTGAGATTTTAGATCAGATGCTTTGTATATTGTCAATAAATTTAAAATTACTCAAAGAGCTTAAACCGCTTAAGTTTTCAAAGGGTAAATAGAAAAATTTTACTACTTGTTTTAACATTTTAATGGACATTAACACTGTTAGGTATCTTATCCGAGTCTAATGAGTTATAATGTAAACATTAATACATAATAATGCATTGCCTCATTTTCCTGGTTTAAAAACCTAGGAAAGTACTCCATTTTGAGATCAGACTGAAAAGCTGCAGAGGAACATGGACCATTCAAGCACACTACTATGTTAAAGAAGGACTATCTATGGGATACAAACTCTATATCAGTTACACTCTTCTTTTTCCATCAATGTTGTGTCAGCCAGACGAAAGCCTTAATCCTAAAGCAATAATAGGAAAATACCTTTAATTGCATTCCGCAAATCCATTACAAATTCAAACCTCCAAAACCCCTCATCTGAAATTTGTAAATTCCACTTTAATATCCCATCCCCCCCTTCTCTACAATTTTTTTTACTCTTCTCTTAATTGAATGGTAGATTTAAATTTTTGGGCAAATTACCTCTTAAATTCCGGGAGTAGTCTTTTTGACATCCCCAGTCATTGCTTTCCAAACTTACAAGTTTGCAGAAAAAAAAAAACAAAAAATTTTCCTTTCCGGGATCCATTTGTGTATGTGTGCGTGTGTGCGTGCGATGGGCACGTTCTCTGCAGCAGGTCAGGTCAACTGTATGAGTGTTCTCAAGACGCATATACAGTTGAAAACAATGCCAGAACAGGGAGCTATCAGCTGTTTTCCCTGTTGGCTGACTACTCCTGGCAAAAAGTATGGCTTACATGGCTTACAGGAGTAAGTGGTGCAGGCAGAGTGATACAGCGATGTTATCACCCCTCCTGCGCCGCTGAGTCTCCTAGGCCAAAAATAAGGGGAGAAACAGCGTCCCGTGTGTTGGCTTTTTTTCCCCTTAAAACGGACAAAAGCTCCAGTGCTATTCTCGGTGGGGATTGGGAAGGGGGATTAAATTATTCTATCTCCTATAGGGGGAAAATACCAAACCCACTTAGAGGGCTTATATATACTTACCTATTTACCTACTGGGGGCATATATATACCTACCTTTTTTTTTTTACAATGGAATCGATACTTATCTATCTATCTATAAATATAAATATATATCATCTATAAAATAATATAAATTTTATTTATTTTATTTATTTTATTTATATATTTATATATAATATATATATATTTTAAATATATATATAAAAAATATATATATATATATATATAAAAATATTATATATAAATTTTTTATTATGTAAGGGATCAGCCGGTGGTAGGATGTACAGGACCGTCCTTTAGCTTTTTTAAACGTTTATTCATTTATTTCACCTTAAACACAAAAACTAGACATAGGCTTAACTTCAGCCAGAATGCGGGAAACAAAAAAGGGTTTTCACAGTCCGGTGGGGGGGAACTTAAGTCCTTGTTTCCCGATCAGCTTCCACCTTCCTTGTCTCCCACTGAACCCGGCGTTTTCTTTTTGGGAACCTGCAGCGCACACCAGCCTCTCCCACTTCCCAGCAATCAAAAAAACCCACACTTCAAAACCCACCTGAAACCCCCAGGGTTACAAAGCAAACAAACCCTGGCCTGACCTGAAAATGGGGAGCACACCCAACCCAAATCGACCTTTCCCTTTAAAACCAACCCAGACTACTTTTGGAAGTATACAAAAAAAAAATTTTTTTCAGCAAAAACTGCCCCTGACACATGAAATTACTGGTTTTCCCTCATACGCCCGGGTCCTTGGTGCACATATCCCGGTCCCTTCCCCCAAAACCCCTTTTGTCCTTTACAAAAAAAAAATCTTATATATATATAAATTATATATACCCAATCCCCTGAGGGGGTATTCTCTTATGTATTAAAGTTCTTTACCCACCTTTTTTCTGCAAGGGATTATACTACTTGTTACCAGGGGGGATTGCTAGGGTCCTAAAAAAATCCGGGCCCTCTCTGTTATTTTTGCTTTGTAGGGTGGTTTTCCCCAAAATTTTTTTTGCCACACATGAATGCAGCATTATTTTTTCAGGAAAAAAAACTATTTCCCCGTCACAAATTTTTAAGCATTTCCCCCCATAATCTTTTCCATCGTAAAATGTTACAAAGAAGCCTAAATACCAGACCCAATAATATTTCACTTAAGGACCCAATAATACGCCCGACCTGACCAAAAGCACCCCAAAAGTGAATACCAGTTGTTCGAGGCGCTTTTGCAGCCCATAAAATCACCACCAAACAGAGCCCAGATATTTGGTAGTTACCAGTTGTACAAAAGCTTTTCCAACAAAAATTTGATTTAGACGCAGTTTTTAAAAAGGGACACAAAAGGTGACATCTCTCCTCTGATTAGAGTTCTTCCTCTTTTCATTCCGTCTCCATCGGGCCCAGACCCCAGGGGACTTCCCCTGGCCACGAAAATTGCAGAATTTACCACACAAACTTTTTAAATCCTCACTTTTCCACCCACTATATACCTCCCCAAAAGACGGGGTGGTTTAAATTTTCTTTCACCAAATGGGGGGTTTTACGGGGAAATTTGATGACGCCCCAAACCCCCAACAAAAACCCCGCTTTCTATGATGGGAAAAAGCCGGGGTGTTTTGCTGTGGGAGAGGGGGAGTCCCTATTTTCCTTTAAAAGGGAAGAAAGGTTTTTGGGCACCCAAAAGGAAATAACTGTAAATATGCTGTCCCCCAGTGGGTTTTAATACCCGTCCCCCAGTAGGTAAAAAAGACCCCCTGGTATAAATGTAAATAAAGCTGCCCCCCATTAGGTAATAGCCCTTCCATTTAGGAAATAGCCCCCCAATGAAATGAAAATGGCCCCCTTTGTACGTAATAGTCCCCCATTAGATAAACCCCCCCAAGTAGGAAATTTATTTCCCCCGGGAAAGGGTTAAATTTGTAACCCCCCAAAATAGTTATTGGGCCCCCCAGTAAATAATGCCCCCAAAAGGGGTAATAGGGCCCCCCAGTATAAATGAAAATTTAAAGCGCCCCCATTGGAAAATACCCCCCCGGGAAGTAAGAGGGCCCCCAGTTGGAAAGGGGGGGTTTCCCCCCCAAGAAATAGTAAAAAAGCTGCCCCCCAGTAGGTAATACCCCCCAAGTAGGTAATGCCCCCCATTATTTTAATGGGGGTCCCCAGTGGGTAAAAACCCCCCTCGCATGGGGGTAGGTTTATGGGGGGTTTTTAAAAAAAGAAAAAACTAACTGTATCCCCCGGGTCCCCCCCTCCTGAAGCTCTCGCTCCTCCAAGTCCCTGCATAAGCAGGGTGTAATATGTGTACATAAATAGCATCTGTGGAAGCCTGCATGAGACTTTTTGGCTGCCAGGGCCCAATTTGGAAAACCCTTCCCAAAAATTACTTTGCAGGGGGGAAAAACCAAAGGGGGAGGACCCAGTGCACAGCACCTATCCTCATTCAGCTAGGCGTTGCGGCATCTAGAGTGTTAACAGCAGGGATCCCTGCATACTAGCGGCACTGTGCGGAACGCGGCTGCCGGCTCCATCCCTTGCGTATTGGGGGGCACGAACTGAGCGGGGGCCCATTTTTGTACTGAATCCCGGCCCGCCTGGGGGTTGCACCCACTGAAACCCTCGGATAGGAAGGGGGGACGGGAAGGTTTGTCACGATGCTCCCAGAAACCCTGCGGCGGGTTTTAACCCCTTTTCCCACGCATCACCCCTTTTTCACCTTTTTGCCCCCTGAGAAAAATTTATCAGATATAAAAACCCTCCCTATGTTTTCCCGCCAAATTTGGAGGAAAAAACCTGTGTCTTATAGTCCAAAAAAAAAAGTTTCATACACCCAATTCGGGCTTTTGGGCCCTATATTTTTTAATCCAGAAAAGGGAAAAAAAACTCTAAGGGCCACATGTTTGAAAACTGTTTTTAGGTTTTTAAAATTCATTTTGGGTTCCCCCTTAAAAACCAATAAGAGGGCCCCTTTCATTTTTCCGACCCTTATATAAATTGAAAAGGGCGCGAAAATTGGGGGACCGAAATACGGCCTTTTTAAAATGCCGTTGGGGAACATGGCCTCAGAGTTAAAAACCCAATAGCCCTCATTTTGGGAAAAAAAATTTCCTTTCCCAAAAAATAAAACTCTGATTAAAAAACCTTCTTTCAAAAATTCGCCATGTAAATTTCCCCCTACAGGAGTTCCATATCTCACTGTTTTTACGGGAAAAAGAATCCTTTCTAGGGTTAGAACCTTTTTTTACTCTAGAAAAAAGGGATGCCCCTTTGTTCTAGATCAGTCCTGGGTATAAATAAATTTGGGAAAGAATCTCCCTTTTTTAAACCACGGGAAAAAGAAAAATTTAAAAAATAAAAAAAATTTCCCAAATATCCCCCTTTCACCATTTTACAAATAAAAAAAATAATAAAAAAGTTACACATATTTGGTATCGTTGCATCTGTTATAGTCCGATCTATTAAATTATTACATCATTTATCCCATACGCTAAACAGCGTAGAAGAAAAAATTCCAGAAGCCAAAATTGCGTTTCTTTGGTCATTTCACGCCCCCTAAAAATTGGATTAAATTTAATTTAAAAATTTCCATGTATTCCAGACTGCTAGCAATAAAAAGTACACTTCATCCCACAAAAAAATGCACCCTCACTCAAGTCCATCCAAAATGTTATTGGTCGCAGAAAATGGCGCCGCGGCACAATTTTCAAAAATAGAAAAAGTTTGGAATTTTTTCGGGTCCAAAAACATAAACTGTATAGGTTTGGTTTTGGCAGATGAGTATCTACCTGTAGAATACAGATAACACATCATGGTGCAAGTAAGTTTTTTCACACACTGCCCCACTTAGAATTTTTTTGCCCTTTCCCAGTATATTCTATGGTAATATGAATAGCACCACTTTGTCCCGCAAAATAAAATCCCTCATATGTCTATGTAGGTGGAAAATAAGCTATGGCTCTGGGAAGGCGAGGAGGAAAAAACTTAAAAAAAAAAACCAAATAGGCCTCGGCCATAAGGGGTTACTGTATGACTTGGGTCAAACGTTTTGGATATCCTTACACAAGCTTTTACAATTTTTTGTGGGAAATTTTTGGCCCTTTCCCTCCTGACGAACGGGGTATAACTGAGCAATGTTTTTTAGGTCCCCTTTTGCTCGCCTTCCCTTTTTCGTTTTTGCCCAAAAATTTTGCAATAGGATTGAGATCAGGGCTTTGTAAATGGCCACCCCAAAAACCCATTGATTTTTAACCATTTTGGGCCTTTTATCCCAAAGTCATTGTCCTTTTAAAAAACCCCTTTTTCCAAATTTTTAATTTTCCCCTGGCAAAATGTCTTGAGATGTTGCATTCCAGAAATTGCCCCCCCAAAATTCTTTTTTCCTCATGATGCCATCTTTTTTTGTGACTTTCACCAGCCCCCTGCAAAAAAACAACCCCACAAATGATGCGGGCTCCCCCCGTTTTTCCCAAAATTTGGGGAAATGGTTTTTCTTATTTCCCAAACCTTTTCCCTTTTTTCCCCACAAGAACCAATGGTCCATTAGGGCCAAACAGAAAAATTTTTACCGTTGTACCCCAGGAAAAACCCTTTTTTTTCAGCACAAAAAATTCCCTAAAAAATTTTTTGGGAACCCGGGGCTTATACCAGTCACTGTGGGATTTCGGCACTGCATGGAAAAAGGGCCAACAGGGATGCTTTTTCCCTAATCCCGGCTCCTCGGGGAGCGCATTTAATGAAGGCCAAAGTAAAACCGACACCCCCCCGGGGCCATTTTCAGGGGCCCCGGGCCCACTGTCGGGGGTTTCTCTCCCCCTTATGCGACTCTCCGGTCGCATACAGGTGAGGAGTTTCCACTGCGGAGCAGAGAGGGACGCCCCTGTCCCGCAGTGGACTCCGGGGCCGAAAAACTCGCGGCCATCCGGGGGGTTTCCAGCACAGGCGGGGGTGCCCATCAGCTGCAGCGCGGCCTGTTGAAATCATGCACTTGTCCCGAGAAGACGGAGAAAAGCCCCCGGGGGAGGGGGAGCAGTGGGGGGATCGGGTAAGTTTTGTTTTTTGTTTTAAAACCCTCCCTTTTATACCTGCCTAAAACCTTTGCATAGGGGGGCATATACCTTTTTAAAACCTGCAGGGGGGGACCTATCCCCCTCCTTTAGCCTCCTAGGGGACCTTTTACCTCCCTAAAAACAGACTGGGGGGATTTTAAACCGGGCCTAAAGCCCCCAAAGGGGGGCATATACCTCCCTAAAACCCCAACTGGGGGGCCCTTTTACCTGTTTTAAAACCAACAAGGGGGACTTATACCTCCCCTATAGCCTCCCTTTGGGGGGGATATATCTCCATAACCAGACTGGGGGGCCCTATACCTCCTAAAAGCCTTTTGAAAAACTAGCCTGCATAAACTGCCTATACCCTGCCTATGGGGACCTTTCCTGTCAGGGGGGAAAATTACCTGCCTATACCCTGCCTTTGGGGACAAAAAGCTCCTTTTAACCTCCCTAGGGGGACATTAAACGGGCCTATACCGCAAAAATAGGGGCTTTAAACCCTGCCTATCCCAATATATTTTCCCTTATGGGGGACTTTAAACCCCCAATATCTGCTTGGGGGGAACACTAAACTCCCTATTTTTTGCCTATGGGGGACTTTTTAAAACTGCCTTTACCGGGCCTTTTTCCCCTGCCTAGGGGGACATTAAAGGCATATACCTTTTTTATCTGCCTAGGGGGGGACTTTAAAAACTCCCTTATGAAATTTTTATTGGAAACCCATTTTTTTTTTTTGTTTTTTACCATTTACCGCTGCTTTTCCCCGGGGCTTATACTCGAGTCAATAACTTTCCCTTTTTTTTTTGTGGCAAAAGTGGTGCCTGGGTTTATATGGGGGTCAGCTTATATTTTAAGAAAATATACTTTTTAAAATTTCCGGGCCGAGGCATGTCCCAAGATGTAGAACCTTTTTTCCGGGCATTTTCAAACATTAATTTGGCTTTCACATGTTTCTTTTTGGGGTAAAGGGTTTTCCCGCAAAAGGGGCGTTTTCAGCCCATGTTGATACAATACCCATTTCACAGTCTTACAATCATCATCCAGCCATGTCTCAGTTATCACTACTATATCATATTTTTCTTCAGAGATTAATAATTATAGTTCATTTATTTTATTGATGAGACATAAAAGTAAATAACATAGTGACATAAAAACTTGTCATTAGTTCCCTTTAAGCACTGCTTTTTTATGACCAAGCTATTGTCTTAGTTATTGCAGTTTATCTACATTGTCTACATTGTATTTGTAACAATCTGAAATCTATTTCTTGCCTAATCCCAAAGGGCAGACTTTTCCCGATTGTCTCCCGTTTGAACAAACTTGCGTAAATAGGGCTCCTCAGTAAGTGGTATATAAGTTATTAAAGTAGGTTTGTTCGTTGGTAAAAAAAGGGCAGCCACAATTGTGCAAGTTTTTCCCCTTTAAAAAGGGAGGAGGCCTGGTTTAAATTTAAAATCATAGGTTTGACTTCAACCTTTTGGGAGACAAAATAAAAAAAAATCCCGGGAAAAAACATTGATTTGGAAATTTAAATTTTTTTGCAAGTTATGGTGGAAAATAAGTATTGGTCAAACCCACAAAAAAAGCAAGATTTTGGGGTATAAAGACCTGTAACTTTTTCTTTAAGGGTTTCTGTCCTCCAATCATTTCCTTTTTAAGGCAACCCGTTTTTAGCTTGTTATCAATATAAAAGCCCCCGGGCCCAACCTTTAAAAAAGTCACACCCCAAAATCCCTATGGTGGAAAAACCCCAAAAAGCGTCCCAAGGGGCACCAAAAAGACAAAATTATGGGCCTTTTCACCAGGTGGGAAGGGCTGAATCTGCATAGGGAAGCATTGTGTGAAGAAATCAACTGTGGGAGCAATCATTAGAAAATGGAAGACATACAAGACCACTGATAATCTCCCTTGATCTGGGGCTTTATGCAAGATATCCTGTAGAGTCAAAATGATCACAAGAATGGTGAGCAAAAAAATCCCAGAACCCCAGGGCGGGACCTAGTGAATGGCTTGCACAGAGCTGGGACCAACATAACAAAGCCTACCACATGTAACAAACTACACCTGCAGTGCCAGACGTGTCCCCCTGCTTAAGCCAGTATATGTCCGGGCCTGTCTGAAGTTTGCTAGAGAGCATTTGAATGATCCAGAAGAGTACTGGGAGAATATCATATGGTCAGATGAAACCAAAGTAGAACTGTTTGGTAGAAAAACAACTCATCGTATTTGGAGGAGAGAGAATGCTGAGTTGCATCCAAAGAACACCATACCTACTGTGAAGCATAGGGGTGGCAACAGTATGCTTTGGGGTTGTTTCTCTGCAAAGGGACCAGGAAGACTGATCCATGTACATGAAAGAATAAATGGGGCTATGTATCGTGGGATTTTGAGTGCAAACCTCCTTCCATCAGCAAGGGCATTGAAGATGAAACGTGGCTGGGTTTTTCAGCATGACATTGATCCCAAGCACATCACCAGGGCAATGAAGGACTGGCCTAGCCAGTCTCCAGATCTCAATCCCATAGAAAACCTTTGGAGGGAGTTGAAAGTCCGTGTTGCCCAGCGACAGCCCCACAACATCACTGCTCTAGAGGAGATATGCATGGAGGAATGGGCCAACACGCCAGCAATAGTGTGTGCCAACCTTGTGAAGACTTACCGAAAACGTTTGACCTCCGTCATTGCCAAAAAAAGGATACAGTCATATGAAAAAGTTTGGGCACCCCTATTAATCTAAATCATTTTTAGTTCTAAATATTTGGGTTGTTTTGCAACAGCATTTCTAAATTTGGATATATCTAAAAAATAATATTGCACATTTTGTGTTAGGATATAAACCTCATGTACATATCCGGAATATTACTGTGTCCATCAGGTTATTTAGATATATCAAATGAAATGGTGTTGCAAAACACCCAAATATTTAGAACTAAAAAATGATTAGGATTAATATGGGGTGCCCAATTTTTCATATGATGTATATAAGAAACGATGCGATGAAACTATTGTTATTGGACCTAATACTTACTTTTTCCAAATAATTGCAATTACATTCTTTCCCCAATCAGACAATGTGATTTTCTGGGACTTGTTTTTTTCTCATTTTGTCTCTCATATTGATGTCAACAATGTGTCAATTACCGTCCCCTCTCATCTATGTTTATTGTGGGCGAACTTTTGGGGGCTGATATAATTCTTTTTTCACACTGTATTTAGGCCCTTCAGTATGTAGACAGGTATATATGGCCCACTGCAGGTAGTTTGTATAGTCTCCCACAGTAGAGTGATGGGTATATAGGTTCCCTTCAGCAGGTAAGTTTAGCTGTCCCCCCAAAAAAAAGTTGCCAGGTAGGTATATAGGCCCACACAATAAGTAGGTAGAAACACAGGGCCCCCCAGTAGGTAAATAAATAGGTTGCTTCGGTAGAAAGGTATATAGGTTATCCCAATAGATAGGTATATAGGTCCCCTTGTAGGTTGATAGTTATATAGGGCCTTCCAGTATAAAGGTACGTATATAGGGCCTCCCGTTGTGTAGTTAGGTATATAGGCTCCCCCAGTACGTTGGTATATACATAGTGCCACAGTTGGCTGGTTCTATTATATAGGCATGCAGGTAGTTAGTAGTTTATAATAGAGTCCGCCAGTGGGTTCATAGTTGCATAGGGTCTCCAATTAGGTTGGGAGGTATACATGTTCCCCCAGTAAGTTGATAGTTATATAGGACTCCCCAGTTTGTAGGTAGATATATATGACCCCCCAATAGGTTGGTAGTTATTTAGGGTCCCTCTGTATGTAGGTAGATATCGAGTGAAGGAAATAATTATTTGATCCCTTGCTGATTGTGTAAGTTTGCCCACTGACAAAGACATGAACAGGACTATAATTAGAATATCCAAAATAAAACTCCAGAAAAGAAAATACATTGTTAAATTCTATTAAATTTATTTGCATTTTGCTTGTGGAGAATAAGGATTTGATCCCTCTAGCAAAACAAGCCTATATACTTGGTGGACAAACCTTGTCGGCAAGCACAGCAGTCAGCTTTTTTTGTATTTGATGCTGCGGTTTGCGCACATGTCAGGTGACTTTTTGGTCCACTCATCTTTTCAGATCATCTCTAATCATTAAGATTTTGAGGCTGTCATTGGCAAACTTGGAGCTTCCAAACTCCCCTTCTTAAGTTTTCTGTGGGATTAAGGGGTCTTGGGCTAGCTATAGACACTCCATGACCTTAATTTGCTTCTTTTCGAGCCACTCCTTTGCAGCCTTGTTTTGGGTCATTGTCTTGCTTGAAGACCCAGCCACGATGCATTTTTAAAGTCCTGGAGGATAGAAGGAGGTTGTCTCTCAGGATTTTACGGTACATGGCTCCATCCATTCTCCCATAGATGCTGTGAAGTAGTCATGTGCCCTTAGCAGAGAAACACTCCCAAAACATAATGGGCAACATGTATGATATTTGGCACTTAGACGCCAATTTTTATGTTATAAATAATAGTGTAGGATGCGCCTGAATCAATGAACCTGGTCTATTATGGGTCATAAATCAGGTGCATTCTAGCGCAAAAACAACAATTCTGGCTCAGGTAAACCACTTTAAAAGTGGTTTACCTGTTCTAGCAGTAATGCGCCTGGAATTGCCGTACTGAAGCTATAAATGTGTAGCTTGATACGGTTCTAGTGTGACACGCCTCCAGCATGCTCCCCAATCTCAGGCGCATTACAAAATGCAGTGGGCTCTCTGTAATGCACCTAATATTGGAGTGCGGCTGTTTTAAAAATATAGCAAAATGACTGAAAAGACGCCAGACTTCTGGAGCAGCCCCATTCATACATGTCACTCAATGTTTCCACCTTCATGCTTGACAGTGGGGACGGTGTTCTTTGGGTCATAGGCAGCATTTCTCTTCCTCCAAACATGACTAGTTGAGTTAATGCCAAAGCTCAATTCTTGTCTCATTTGACCACAGCACCTTCTCCCAACCACTCACAGAATCATTCAAGTGTTCATTGGCAAACTTTAGATAGCCTAAACATGTGCCTTCTTGAACAGGGGGACCTTGTGGGCACTGCAGGATTTTAAACCATTACGGCGTAATGTGTTACCAACAGTTTTCTCGGTGACTGTAGTCTCAGCTGCCTGTGTAGTTTTAGGCTGATCTCTCACCTTCCTCATGATCAAGGATACCCCATGAGGTGAGATTTTGCATGGTGGCCCAGATCGGTGTCGATTGACAGTCATTTTATACTTCTTACCATTTTCTTTTTATTGCACCATAGTTGTCTCCTTCTCCACCAGTATCTTACTTATGGTTGTAGCCCATTCACCTTTGTGCAGGTCTATGTGTGTCCCTGACATCCTGACGAAAGCTTTTGTCCTTGCCCATGTTTGAGATGTAGAGGTTAGAGTCTGATTAATTGAATGTGGGAAGGAGTCTTTTATAAAGTGACTATTTAAGTCAGCTGTCTATAATTCAGGTATCATGGTGATCTAGAAGCATCTAACTGGTTTGTAGGAGCCAGAACTCTTAATTGTTGGTAGGGGACCAAATACTTCTCTCAACAAAATCCAAATAAATTTATATAATTTATACAATGTAATTTTCTGGATTTTATTTTTGATATTCTATCAGATTATTTGACCCATCGGAGTACTTTGCAGGGCAGGGATAGCGTTCAAGTGTATGGGGGGTGTGTCCAGTGGCAGTGGCCTGAAACCAGGTGTAATGTGGACAGACTTCCGGTTCGGGGCAGCAGCAGTTTTATTCAGGGATAAAACTGCCTAGTGAAGCCCCTGCTATTATCTAAGTAATGTAAAGTCAATTTGCCAACCACTTTTGCTCCTTTCTCCAAGGATATAAATCCACTGAAGTCTGTCACTTATGTGTGAATATGCGGTAGTTTTACATAATTAACAGTTCAATCGTTGGTATCTACCCACCACTGATTGACAGCTTTCTCGTTAAACACTGTAATAGGAAGAAAGGAATTCAGCTGCAGTGAATCGGGCTACATCTCATAAATACATTGGGATCCTACCTTAAAATTCTTGCACCATGCTGTAACAATTAAACTGCGAAGGGGCAGAAAATTCTTCTTAATCCATAATATAGGCAACTCTCCATATAAAAATGAAGAATAGTCTCATTGCTAAGTTCTATATAGAAACAGTCAATGTTTGCGGTATTTACTTCAGTAACTGACCATATAGATCTTCTTAAAACGCTCTTTATTAAATATTTACTAAAACCAATTGTGGTATCATTAATAATTCAAATACGTGCAATATAAAGTAGCGTAAATATCCCTGAGAGCAAGAAGTTCAAGTCTCTTAACATTTATTTCCTTTACGGCACATTCACGTCCTCTTTCAATAGGTAAGCCATCTCCTACCCTGCAACTCTTAGAGGTTCTGAAGTAAATACCACTAACATTGACTGTTTGTATATATGATGTAGGAAGGCGGGGTCCTGCAATTCCGGTTTTATCATCTGAGAGAATTCAGGTGCTTATTGAATATATACTGTGTCTATCACAGTTCTCATTCGCAGGGATATGCCTAGACAGGTTACATTTGTTCCAATGAGATTTTGTCTGCACATTTCCTGTGTTTTTAGATTTACCTATGCATTTGTCCTTTAGTAATTAAAATTACCTAAAAAAAAGTCATCCATCTAAAAACTGAGCAGCATGTCTGTAAAGCAGATGAACCTTTAAAATGATGTTTGTTCCGCTGTGGTAGCTTTTCTCATAAGGAAATTGTTTTTGTAAAATTAAGGACAAAGAAACTTAAAATCTCCTGCACTGAAGGAAAAAAAACACTTGCTAATCTACTGTACCTAACATTCAAATTAAGTAGAATTCTTCGATGAGTTAAAGAGGTCCCAACATAAATACCTGCATAACTATGGCAGATTAACGATCAAAGCTTTTACGCAGAGGTTATAAACTTAGCGAATACAAAGTAACTCAGAAAATAGAGGTAGATGAAAAGAACCTAAGAGATAATATGTCAGGGTGATATTTTAATGATAGCTCAATTAAGGGCTGCTATTTAGATAATAAAATGACTTTATTTTTTTGAACTATCTTAAAGGGCAGCTTCTGTGGTACAGCTAAAAATAAATACCAAAAAGTTATGCTCCATTAATTTATATGTGAACAGGTCAATATTCTTATAAATCTCCTTCCTCCAGCACGGAAGATAAATCATATACTGTCAGAGCTAGATGCAGCCCCTGAGAAATAGTAACAATATCTGTTATTTCCTACACCCTGCTGACAAAGCAGTAACTGATTCCACTGTTGATGTTGGTGCTCTTAAAATATTAAATGTAAAATTAGTGCAAGATGCAAGCTCCAAAAACAGTGGTCTTGACCATTTGATGCCACCCAGAACACACTATTTGAAAATTCTCTTTGTGGAAGGCTTGATGGGAATCTGTCAACACTGTAACACTCTCTCCCAAATGACTATAATTAGAGATGGGCGAATTTCCCGAAATTCGGTTCGCTCACTTCGCCGAATTTCCCGACAAAAAATAACTTTGTTCCAAATTACTTCGGGACGAATCACGTTAAAAAACAGCTATTTCCAGGCTGCAAGAGCTGCAGGGTGCTGTAGAACGTTGTGCCATGCTTAAATATGCAGAGGGAGCTTGGCTTGGTTTTCATACAATGTTGTTTTTTTAGTATGCCCGGGCACTGCTGCTGCCGCTTTCACTATAAAATTCCCGGGGCATTTAAGGGAAAAACTAAAAAAAAAAATGAAGGGGGAAAAAGTAGCCTGAAAAAAAGCATGCCAGCGAAGCTGGAAAAAAAAAAGCTGGGGGCTCAGGTGGCAACATCAGTGACAGAGGGTGGAGGTGACGGCGGCAGCCACAGCGCTTGAGGTCAGAGAGTGGTACAATGCATTTGGAGGTGGCAAAAACAGGGTGGGCCCAAAGAGGGGAACAATAAAACAGTGTGGAGTTGAGGGCATCAACAGCAGCAGAGCATGAGGTCAGACAGTGGCACAAGACATTTTGAGGTGGAAAAAAAAAGGGAGTGGGCCCACAGAGTGGACACTGTACGTGGGGTAGGTCATGGCAGCAGCCACAGCGCGCATGAGGTCAGACAGGGCACAATGAACAGTGTGTAGGTAGGCAGCAGCCGAGCGCAGATGAGGTCAGACGTGGAACATGAATTCTAGAGGGGGAAAAAACAGTGTGGCCACAGAGGGGCACAATGACAGAGTGTGGAGGTGACGGCGGCAGAGTGAGGCAGACAGTGGCAATCATTCTGGAGGTGGAAAAAAACGGAGAGGAAGAGTGGACAATGAAGAGGTGGAGGTACAGCAGCACCCAAAGCAGCAGCATGAGCTCAGACAGGGGACAATGACATTCGGGAGGTGGAAAAAAAAAACAGGGTAGGCACAGAGTGGGAAAAAAAAAAAAAAAAAATGACACAGTGTGTAGGCCGGCAGCAGCCCAGCAGCAGCATGAGGCAGCAGGGCACAATGACACATTTGTGTAGGTCACGGAGGCAGCATGAGGTCAGACGTGGCACAATGACATTTGGAGGGGGCCCCAAAAACAGTGTGGGCCCACAGAGTGGCACAATGACGAGAGTGGAGGTGAGGGGGGCCAGCGCATGAGGTCGACGTGACAAAATGAATTTGGGGGTGGAAAAAAAAGGAGTAGGCCCAGAGTGGACTAAAGGAAGTGGAGGTGACCGTGGCAGCAGCATGGGTGACGGGGGCACAATGCTTTTGGAGGTGGCAAACGTAGTCCCAAAAGAGTGGCCAAGGGCAGTGTGGAGGTGAGGCCCGGGGGCAAGCATGGGTCAGAAGTGGCAAAATAATTTGGAGGGGCAAAAACGGGAGTAGGCCCACAGAGTGGCCCAATGACAGAGAGTGGAGGTACAGCAGCACCCACGCGCAGTGAGCTCGACGGGGGAAAATGACTTCTGGGGGTGGCAAAAAGGAGTAGGCCAAGATGGGACAATAAACCGTGTGTAGGCCCGGGGCGCAGCCACAGCAGCAGCATGAGGTCGCAGTGGCACAATGACACAGTGTGTAGTCACGGCAGCAGCCACAGCAGCGATGGGTAGACAGGGGAAACAATGACCAGTGTGTGGGTCACGGCAGCCCCACAGCGCAGCATAGGTCAGACAGTGGCACAATGACACGTGTGGGGTCCGGCAGCAGCAGCATGAGGTCAGACGTGGCACAATGACATTTGGAGGTGGCAAAAAGGGGAGTGGGCCCACAGAGTGGCAAAATGAAGAGGTGGAGGTGACGGCGGCAGCAGTTGAGGTCAGACAGTGGCACAAGACATTCTGGAGGTGGCAAAAACGGGAGTAGGCCCAGGTGGCAAAAATTGACGAGAGTGGGGGTTTTTAAAACCGGGGCAGCAGCATGAGGTCAGACAGGGCACAATACTTTGGGGAGGTGGCAAAACAGTAGTGGGCACGAGGGGCACAATGAAGAGTGGGAGGTGCGGCGGCAGAGCATGGGTCAGACAGTGGCAAAAAGACATTTGGGGGGGTGGAAAAAACTGGGTAGGCCCAGGTGGCCCAAGACGAGAGGGAGGTGAGGGGCGCGCGCATGAGGTAGACAGTGGCCAATGACATTCTGGAGGTGGAAAAAAAAAAAGGAAATAGGCTACAGAGGGCACAAAAAACCCAGGGTCTGGGTCAGGGCGCAGCCACGCAGCAGCTGAGGTCAGACAGGGGCCAAAAATCACATTTGGGGGTGGAAAAAAAACTGGGTATGCACGAGTGGCAAAATGACGAGAGTGGAGGTGAGGCGGCAGGGCCCGCATGAGGCAGAGAGTGGCACTTGAACAGTGTGGATGTCATGGCACCGAAAAACCAGCTGGAGGTCGACAGTGGACAATGAAGAGTGTGGAGGTGGGTGGCAATCCCGCCCCGGGTTTAAAGTGGTTGGTGGCAGATGGGGAAAAAAATGTCAGAAAATGTGTGGATCGGGGGTGGCGGGCTCAGAATAGTGGAAAGGCAGGTAGTTTTCCCCGATCATTTCTAAAATTTTGGGTGAGGCGTATGTAGTCTGATCCCTAAGGCTTGGTGGTGGAAATTGGGATCATGCATGTTTTATCTTGCAAAGGTCAGTCGTTCCCATTTCTTGTGGAAAAGCGGTTTCCTTGGGGGTAACGATGGCCCCCCGCCTGAACCCACTTGATCCCAATATGGGGGGGCAGGCGTTTCTCCACTGAAAAATGGCAAGTGCGGCCACCATCGTTTGGTGCCAGTGCCAGCGGTCTTCTAATGGGGGGTGGCAGAGTGTGTCCAAGTGGGCCCCACCACTGTTGGTTCAGGGTTGTCCAGGCCCTGCTGTGCTGTGGTGAAGCCTCTCACTAGGTGGGCGAAGGAAGCTCTCATCAGTGACTCCAGCTTAGGTTGTGTGATGGAGTGGTACTGCTCGATCCCCCACTTCCCCCAGCGGGCCACGGCAGTAGGCGTGGGCTAAAGAACCCCCCGGTAGCCTGTCGGGGGGCGTGCCGCACATAGGCAGGGCCAATGCTACGGAGGATTTCCCTTAGTATTTGAGTTTGTCCTCCCTTAAATAGTGACAAAAAGGGCCCCCCCTTTTTGGACCGGAAGCGAGGGTCCAATGGGTGGGAGCCAGAAGTCTCCCCTCTGCGGTGCTGACTATTCGGCTGTCCTAGCCAGAAAAATCCAGTTTTTGGGGCCATCTACACAAGTGATCGAGGGGCTCCTGCCTCCATTTCTTTTAAACTCCCAAATGGTGCTTGCGGGTCATTGCTCTCTTCCTCATTCCATCTTCCTCCCCCAGTGTCCTGCCCCTCCCTCTTGTCCCCGGGGTTTAAAAAAACCCACTTTTTCACCGAAAATGTTTGCTCCAATGTCCTCCTCCTCCATTTTAGTCCCCACCGGATAGTAGCCGGGTGTAGGCCAGTCTCCAGTCCCTGCCAGCGATTTTTTTGCTCTGTTCCGGACTGAAGCAGTGGGAAAGAGTTATTAATCCTTTTTTTTGGCGATGACAAAAAGTGGCCTCTCGAATCCTAACAAAAAGCGGTGTCATGCTGAGTGCCACTGGAGGAATCAAAGTTCACAGGGGGGTTTCTCCTGTTGCCTGGATCATCAAAAAAAATTTTTAATGGCCCTTTCTTATTTTTTTTTCAGTCGGCCCAACATGTGAGGCTGGAATTCCCAAAAGGGGGGAAAAAAATCGATATCAGAGTGTGTTGGGGGGGCCTTTCTGCCCCTGCAACTCGAGGAGGGTGTTCTGGCTTTGTGGAATGGTGAGTGCTGCACAGTTTTGGCCCTTTTCGAATTTCTGAAGACGGTGGAAGATTCAGGAACCTTTTACAACCCGATTGAACCATGCGCCATGCAGGGTGCAGGAACATCCCTCCCCGGTGCAATGCGGAACCCTGTTCCTCCATTTTCCATCACCATGGTTCCGATTTGCAGTTGGCGGGAGAAAACCCCAAAATTTGATTTTTGCTGATGAGGCGGAGCAGTTCCCCCTGTGTGACTTGTTTGCCCAGGCAAGCCAGGGTGAATGCGTGACACCGTGTGCCCCTACACTGGGTATGATGGGGCAGTACTTGTGGAGGTGAGATGGTGGTGGGGGGAGGGGGGACATTGGGCAGGAGCCCCGTTTGACAACGTGGAGGAGAAAGCGGCGTCTCTGCCCAAGTTGTTGGTGTGCCTGGGCAGGAAGAATTCACCCCCGTGGGCCATAAAGGACATGTACTGGCCCTGACCGTAGTTACAGCTCCAGAGTCCACGCTGCCGTGCACCTTGGAACAAACTGATAAGCTCAAGGACTGGCCCACCTTCTGTTCTACATATTTATGAAGTGCTGGTACTGCCTTTTTGGAAAAGAAATTACGGCTTGGAACTCTCCATCTCGGTTCGGCACAAGCCATTAGTTCTCTGAACGGTGCAGAGTCCACCATTTGGAAAGGGAGGGACTGCAGTACCAACAACTTGGACAGGAGTACGGTCAGCTGCTGCACCTTAGGATGGTTGGACACATACTGTTGTCTCTTTGTAATCGCCTCGCTGAACGACTGCTGGCGCCATGAGTAGCGAGGAGCAGGAGCATCTGGACTGGGAGAGGATGTCAAAGAGAAACAGCTCCCTTCTGCAGAGGTGGTGGCTGTAATGGCATGCGTGCCACTGGGCGCTGCTGCTGCTGTTGCTGCGGCGGCAGGATGGACCACCACATCTGAGCCATGGCTCTCCCAGGCCACCGGATGGTGACGCTGCATGTGTTGATGCAGGGCCGTGGTGCTTCACTTTCTACCCACAGATTCCACATATACCCATATTTGGCTCCTCCGGTGTCTTAGCAAAGAACTACCACACCGCCGAGTATCGGATTTTACCGCCAACGCTCCGCACTGAGTGACTACTGCCGCCGCTGCCTCACCGAGCCCCTGTGCCGCTACTTTCTTGGACCTGCGAAGCGGGTTTTTTACCCCGTGGCCGCTTGGCTCCCGACCTCACACTGCTGCTACCCTGCTGACTCATGACCACACTACCCACTTGCTGGCTGCGACGCTG
This sequence comes from Phyllomedusa bahiana, assembly GCA_025379985.1. Lineage (NCBI taxonomy): Eukaryota > Metazoa > Chordata > Amphibia > Anura > Hylidae > Phyllomedusa > Phyllomedusa bahiana. Next base: position 59,777 of record JAODAL010016249.1, on the reverse strand, counting down.
CCTGACGCGCAAGCTGACGCCCTCGTCTCCTGACGATGATGAAGCCTTTGCCTCACATGGCTCCCAAGTGCAGTCGGCTACATCATCATCTATTTGTGTTTCATCATCACTGCTGTCCTCATCACCGGTCTTGGTATGCAGAGGCTGACCCCTCACAACATGACCTCCCATGCCACTCTCCACATCTATACTTTGCCGCCTACTGCAAGAAGCAGGGGATATTGGCCCCATTTCTTCGCTGCCAAGTAGCTGCTGACTGCCCTCCTCAACTTGTTCATCCTCGCTATATAGTGCGCTGAGACCAGACCACATAGTAGATCTCTGGCTGAGGGAACCGGATGGGACAGAGGCGGGTTGAGGACGGCTGAGGGCCGCTGACCCGCTCCCGGGCCATGCCAACTAAGGGTTGTGTCTGAAGCTCCCACCGACTCTTGGCTGGGGTTGTCAGATGTCATCTGGGAGGAAGTGGATGACCTAGTCAACCAATCAAGAACCCTTGGGTTGGTAGTCAGCACACGGCCGCTAGATTACAGCTGCAGTTGTGGCCTCACTGAGTGACCCCTGCTGCGACGTCCCCTTGCTATGCTGCGACCTGGGCCTGGAATGTTTGTGCCTCTGCCACTCGCAGGTGAAGAGCCTGCCACCTCTCCGTCTGACATACTGTTTGTTCTAAAATGTGCAGACACTGTTTGATGAAGATATCTGTATATGATAAATACACACCCTGTATTTGACTCCAAATGTACCCACTAAGAAGCTTGGGTAACCCTTGGATATAAATTGCGCTCCACAAATGGGCAGGAAAAATTGACTTGTATGTACCGTTTAAAAACTCTGTGTATTTTACTGAATATAAAAGCACAAACAGGCTTATTAACCTTCGGATATGAATTATGTAAGAATTTTCCTGTGGCGGTGAAAAACAAACTTTCCTTTACTGAGTACAACTGCAGAACAACACTTAATTAACCCCGGATGTAAATTGCGCCAAACAATTGAGCAACCACAGACTATGAGTTTGTAGGTGTTACAATGGGTGTTTTCTGTAAATACAAGAAAAAATTGTTAATTAACCTTTCGCTTTGAATTATGCTACAGAAAATTGTATTTGTTGGCGGTGAAAACAAACGGTTTATTTTGTCACAACTGCAGAACAATCAGCTTAATTAACCCCTGGATGTAAATTGCGCAAAAGAATTGAGCAAGCCATAAACTACTAGCTTTGTAGCGTGTTACAATGGCGTGTTTTCTACGCTACACAACAAGAGAAAAAATTGTAATTAACCTTCGCTTGTGAATTATGCTACAGGAAAATTGTAATTTTTTGGCGGTGAAAAAGACGGTTTATTTTTGTCACCACAGCAGAAAACAACGCTTAATTAACCCTGGATGTAAATTGCGCAAAAGAATTGAGCAGCCACAAAACTACTAGCTTTGTAGCGTGTTACAAAGGCGTATTTTTACGCTACACAACAAGAGAAAAAATTGTAATTAACCTTCACTTGTGAATTATGCTACAGGAAAATTTTTTTTTTTGGCGGTGAAAAAGACGGTTTATTTTTGTTACCACAGCAGAAAAAATAACGCTTAATTAACCCTGGATGTAAATTGAGCAAAAGAATTGAGCAGCCACAAACTACTAGCTTTGTAGCGTGTTATAATGGCGTATTTTTTTACGCTACACAACAAGAGAAAAAATTGTAATTAACCTTCGCTTGTGAATTATGCTACAGGAAAATTGTATTTTTTGGCGGTGAAAAAAAGACGGTTTATTTTTGTCACCACAGCAGAAAAACAACGCTTAATTAACCCCTGGATGTAAATTGTGCAAAAGAATTAGCACACAAACTACTAGCTTTGTAGCGTATTACAATGGCGTGTTTTTACCTACACAACAAGAGAAAAAATTGTAATTAACCTTCGCTTGTGAATTAGGGTGCAGGGAAAATGTATTTTTTGGCGGTGAAAAAGAGGGTTTATTTTAGTCACCACAGCAGAAAAACAACGCTTAATTAACCCTGGATGTAAATTGCGCAAACAATTGAGCAACCACAAACTACGAGCTTTGTAGCGTGTTACAATGGCGTGTTTTCTACGCTACACAACAAGATAAAAATTGTAATTAACCTTCGCTTGTGAATTATGCTACAGGAAAATTGTAATTTTGGCGGTGAAAAAAGACGGTTTATTTTTGTCACCACAGCAGAAAAACAACGCTTAATTAACCCCTGGATGTAAATTGCGGCAAACAATTGAGCAACCACAAACTACGAACTTTATAGCCTGTTACAATGGTGTGTTTTAAATGCTACACAACAAGAGAAAAAATTGTAATTAACCTTTTCTTGTGAATTATGCTACAGGAAAATTGTATTTTTTGGCGGTGAAAAAGACAGTTTCTTGGAGTCACCACAGCAGAAAAACAACGCTTAATTAACCCTGGATGTAAATTGCTCCAAACAATTGAGCAACCACAAACTACGAGCTTTGTAGCGTGTTACAATGGCGTGTTTTCTACGTTACACAACAAGAGAAAAAATTGTAATTAACCTTCACTTGTGAATTAGGCTACAGGAAAATTGTATTTTTTGGCGGTGAAAATGATGCTTTCTTGGAGTCACCACAGCAGAAAAACAATGCTTAATGACCCCTGGATGTAAATTGTGCCAAACAATTGAGCAACCACAAACTACTAGCTTTGTAGCGTGTTACAATTGAGTGTTTTCTACGCTACACAACAAGAGAAAAAAATTGTAATTAACCTTCGCTTGTGAATTATGCTACAGGAAAATTGTAATTTTGCTGGTGAAAAAGACGGTTTCTTGGAGTCACCACAGCAGAAAAACAACGCTTAATTAACCCCTGGATGTAAATTCCGCAAAAGAATTGAGCAGCCAAAAATGAAGTGTTAATTGTATTGTAAAAACGCTGTTTCTTTAAATAAATACAACAGGAACTGGCTTAGATCCCCCTTGGATATTCAATGTGCTGTGAGCAGATAGCAGTAAAATGAATATGCAGCTGCACTGTACCCACACTGGACTTCAGAGACAATCCCCCACAAAATCACAAATAGAACGTTAAGAGAAGCAGTCTCTGAGACAAGCTGAGACACCCCACAATAACCGCAGTATAAAAATCAGTTCTTCAGTAACAATCAGCCACAGCAGCACCTTCCCTGATCAGTACAGTGAGAGGATTGTGAGCTGCCAGCGTCGCCCCGGTACTTATATAGTGCGGTGACGTCACAGAATCCGCGGTCTCTGATTGGCTTCATCTCTGCACATGTCATGCAGGCTATGCCCTTCTTCCTCCCAGAGTGCTTTGCCCCATGTAACGCCATGTGCTCGCAGCCATTTTATCAATCAAAAGCATACTTCGTTCACCCGAAGTACCCCAAAGTTCGACTTCGTTCAGAACCGAAGTTTTCCTGAAATTCTAAACGAATTCCACTTCCTTAGAATCAATTCGCCCATCTCTAACTATAATGTCTGGACAGGTAAAATGAATCACTAATTTTTATCTTTATAATAACTTATATTGCACCACGGTAAGCTCTAAACTATGCTGCATGCTAATAAAGTAGCTTAAAATTCTAATTCAAGTTAAACAGTCCAAGGTATGCTTTAGCACATGGACTGCAGGGAGTGCACATGAGTACAATGATTTTTTTTAGATTCTCCTTATAGTTAACTATTTATTTAGGACCCAAAGTTACAGATGCAGGTGTTCATGGTGTTCGTGCTACCTACCATGTGTTATTTGTAACAGTGGTGTCATTTTATGAGGAAGAGGGTTTTCGAACTCACTTAGGATCCAGGGTCCGAAAGCTACCCCAGCAACCATTTTAGCTATATCCGCACAGGTTTACCATACTACTATTGTTTACTGATAATATTGTTATTTGGGTTGTCTTTTTAGTTAGTCCTTCTATTAATCTATGCACTGCAGCAGTACTCAATGAGAGGGGAAACTATATCATTAATTAATGTTATGGTTCATGAATATATTGCCATGTACACCACAAAAACAATATGGAACATGGGAAAGTGTAGCTGCCTAGCAATTATGATTTTAATATCATTTCAAGTATTTGTTGGTGACAACCCTTATGATCACAGTAAATTTTGTGAATGGTGGAATTCCAGTATTTTTATGGTTCGCAAGAGTGCTAATATTTCTAAATGGAAAGATAATGAAACTTACCAAACAAAACAATTCTCAGTATAATTCATAATTCCAGGTACTCTTTCTAGTCATATTTTATAGGGAAGAAAAACTTTAGCTCCTTAATAATGAGGGCTAAAAAGGACTTAATGACCTGCTATTTTTTCAGTTTTTGCCTCCAATCCCTGCCGTGCACAGAGACTTCTCTGGGAGAGAAGCTATTGACAACACTTCCATTCCTAGTGTGGCTGCAGTGTTGGGAGTCACAAACCCCCACTGTGAGGCAGCGACATATTTTGCGGAGAGAGCACATGCACTACCCACCTGCAAAAGACAGTGGACGGTCATTAAGGGGTTAAACCACACCATGAATTCTAAAACAACTTTCCAGAAATTAGCAGTATGAGCAGAAGTAAGAAACTCTGTAATACATTTTATTAGAAGAAAAATACTTCTTTCTTGTTTTCTCACGTCCCCCACATCCTATTTTCTGTTCACTCAGTTATAAATCACTGCAAGAATCTGTTTTGCAGAGGAGGCATAGTTCTTGCTTCAATGAGAGCTAAAGTTACTGCTGCCCATAAAAGACTATAAAGAGGAGAAGAGCAGAGGGTGAAAGTAAGAGACTCACACATAAGCAGATGCATGTAGAACATTAAACAGCAGTAAAGAGCACTATGACTGTGAGTCCAGCACTGAGCCAGCACTGTCTATGTGTCTCTCTCAACCTTTCCTCCCCATCTTCCTTCAATAGATTCAATAGGTAGCTGTAATCCATACTTGCAAACTATAACATTTTTGACAGAGATGCAAAAAGGGCAGGACTTTGGGGCATATTTCTGGGGCTGTTTCTAGCTGAGGTTCCACGAGATTGTTTCTACTTGTGATTTCTGAGATAACAGACAGGAAAGCATGAGAAACAGAGAAAAGGAAGCTGTCTAAGGAAAAGGAATAATATTTTTTTTTTTAAAAAGATACAGATTTAGCAAATCTAAACTTGACAGATTATACTACGACACTGAATGTGATATAGACATTTCCATGCTTTACAATGGGTTGTTGTGATTTAAGCACAGATAACAAGAAAAGCTGTGATATCATGTTCTAATTAGACTCTGCTACATTTTACATTATTTTACATTCTTTTTATTTTTGCTTGTACTGCTGTGTTTTAATTTAGATCAGGTTTAGTGATACGATTATTTTCCCTTTTCTGTGAACATGTATTTAAAATGTAGTATAGAATAAACTAATCAATGGTTGCTGTATACAGCCTGTTTCCAATCTGTCTTTGGGCAGGTCAGGTTACCACAATCCCTGTATAAAAATAGTGGCTGCTACACTGTACAGTTTAAGCAGGCTAATGTCTGTTCTTCTCTTTTGTTGCTTTCTATAGTTATACCAGATACAGTTGATGAATAACCCTGAGTCTATGTACTGCAGTTCAATTATGAATACAGTTACACTTATATGACTACACTCTAGGCCCAGAGGTCACATGAAAAATTAATAATGCCCACCACTCCCCATATGCTTTTAGAAATACAGCTGTGTTTTGAGAAGCTCATTTATGCGCCATCGAGAATGTATCTGTAATTACAGAATAGTTTGTATTTTTGTTTGTATTAGTATAAAATAATATATAAATACTATCAAGGAAAAAAACAAAAAAAATTAGTAATGCTTCACATAATACATCTTTCAATTTATTTTAGACAATGAATAAAAATTAGAAAATGATGTAAGACCACTGCTAGGGACTCAAAAAATGGCAACAGTATCTCAGGGGGAAATTAAAATAAAGGGCGACATGTATGAAATTTGGCATGTTAACGCCAAATTTCATGTGCATAATATTAGTCTAGAATGTACCTGATTTATGAACCTGCTCTACAGCAGGTCAGAAATCAGGCACAACCTAATGCTTGTACGACATTTCTGGCTCAGGTATACCACTTTTATGGTTTACCTGTTCCAGCAGTAATGCACCTAGAAATGCTGTAGCGAAGCTATAAATCTATAGTTTCGTATGGTTCTAGTGTTCCCCACCTTCCACATGCCCCCCTCCCCTGATATCGTTATGTAATGCACCTGATCATAGCGTGCAGGAGCGATTTGAGTGAAGTGAATTGGGCTGCACTGGACATCGGATTGAAAATCCGCCAGATATCGGGTAGAAATAATCTACAAGCATCATATGTCCTAGAGGGAGAAAAACTTGGAGAATCGCTTGTTGAGAAAGATCTGGGCTTTCTTGTAGATCATAGACTACAGAACAGCATGCAATGTAAATCAGCTGCCTCTAGGGCAAGGAAGATATTGGCGTGTATTAAAAGAGGCATGGACTCGCGGGACAAGGATGTAATTCTACTGCTGTACAAAGCATTGGTGCGTCCTCACTTAGAATATGCTGTTCAGTTCTGGGCTCAGTTTATAGAAGAGATGTAATGGAGCTAGAGAGAGTACAAAGATGAGGAACCAAACTTATAAGGGGAATGGAGCATCTTAGTTATGAGGAGAGGTTAGTAGAATTGAACTTATTTAGTCCTGAGAAAAGACGGCTTCGGGGGGGACATGATTAATTTACATAAATATATAAATAGTCCCTACAAAAAGTATGGGGAAAAATTATTTCAAGTGAAGCCACCTCAAAAGACAAGGGGACATTCCCTTCGACTAGAGAAAAAAGGATTCGATCTCCAGAGGAGAAGAGCGTTCTTCACTGTAAGAACTGTGAATCTGTGGAATAGCTTGCCTGAGGAGCTGGTCACAGTGGGCCCCCCCCGAGCTGCTGTGGGCCCCGGAGGCAGTGCCGTCGCTCCCCGGGGCCTGGTCGCGCATCCGGTCACTGAACACCCGAGACCTGTGTCCTGAGCGCTCAGAGACTGGCCCTGGAGTTGGGGACTAATGTCCTCCACTCCCGGGGCATCGCGGTGACAGCGGAGCACAGACACACAAGCGCTGAGCTCCTCAGATCTCCCTGGCAGGCTGACGGCGTGAGGCCTTCCGCATCCCAGGCGCCGGCCCAAACTGCTCACGTAGGCGCGCAGTGACATCACATCACCGCGCCGCCTATGCGGGGCGCCAGTAGAGGCCGGCGGGGAGATCGGAGTGGCTGGGACCCGGAGCCGGAGCGGGCGCGAGGTAAGTGGCTGTTTTTTTTTTTTTTTAAACTACCTAAAGGGGCCCTGGCTAATGGAAGCGGGCCCTAGCTATCTAAAAGGGGGGCCCTGCCTAATGGCAGGGGGCCCTGGCTCCCCAAAAGGGGGGCCCTGACTCATAGATGGGGGCCCTGGATACCTAAAGGGGGGCCCTGGCTAATGGAAGGGGGCCCTAGCTACCTAAAGGGGGGCCCGGACTATTGGAAGGGGGCCCTGACTACCTAAAGGGGGGCCCATACAAATGGAAGGGGGCCCTGGCTACCAAAATGGGGCCCTGACTAATGGAAGGGGGCCCTGGCTACCTAAAGGGGGGCCCTGACTAATGGAAGGGGCCCTGGCTCCCTAAAGGGGGGGCCTGACTTATGGAAGGGGGATCTGGCTACCTAAAGGGAGGCCCTGACTAATGGAAGGGGGCCCTGGCTACCTAAAGGGGGGCCCTGACTAATGGAAGCAGGCCCTGGCTACCTAAAGGGGGGCCCTGACTAATGGAAGGGGGCCCTGGCTACCTAAAAGGGGGGCCCTGGCTACCTAAAGGGGGGCCCTGACTAATGGAAGGGGGCCCTGGCTAATGGAAGGGGGCCCTGGCTAATGGAAGGGGGCCCTGGCTAATGGAAGGGGGCCCTGACTACCTACAGGGGGCCCTAACTACCTACAGGGGGCCATGACTGTCTAAGGGGGCCCTGACTGTCTAAAGGGGGCCCTGACTACCTAAAAACTAAAGGGGGCCCTGACTTCCTGCATACTAGCTAAAGGAGGCCCCTACCTGCCTGGATACCACCTAAATGAGACTCCTAACTGCCTGTATACCACCTTAATGAGACCCCTAACTGCCTGTATACCACCTAAAGGAGACCCCTAACTGCCTGTATACTACCTAAAGGAGACCCCTAACTGACTGTATACCACCTAAATGAGACCCCTAACTGGCTGTATACCATCTAAATGAGACCCCTAACTGCTTGTATACCACCTACAGGAGACCCCTAACTGCCAGTCTACCTGGTAATATAATTGAGAGGGAAGCAGCCCATAGTTGTAGCATAATCTCCAGGGACTTAGTCCTCTCCCCATCCTCCAACCCCTTAGGTTACTAGGCCTCTAAGTTATGGCTTGTACCCGCTCTCCCACCCCTGGGTAGTTTGTACAGAGGTGGGAATAGGTAAAGAGATGCTGGAAAATTGAGGATTCTAAGATATTTGTGTGTAATTTCTGCAGGGATGAGTGGTGGCCGGGACAAGTCATCATGGCGGTGTGGAATGGATGCAGAAGAAAAGGGAATAAGAACGACTCATGAGAGAAGAGAACGACTCATCAGATAAGACGTCTCCGGTGAGTCCCTGATGTCAGGGGTTATGTTACTTCTATATTGGATAAGTGCTGTACTCACTGTAATGTGTTGTGACCTGAGCTGGTGTTGAACCCCTATGTGGTCTCTATGTGGCGGTGTTGTAGGTTATACCTGAGCTGGTGTCTGACCACTATGTGGTCTCTATATGGCGGTGTTGTAGGTTATACCTGAGCTGGTGTCTGACCTCTATGTGGTCTCTATATGGCAGTGTTGTAGGTTATACCTGAGCTGGTGTCTGATCACTATGTGGTCGCTATGTGGCGGTGTTGTAGGTTATATTGGCGTTAGTATAGTGGCAGAGTACATGTGTCCTTGATAATAAAAGTGAGAGAACACCTGACCCTGTGATAGGAGTTACACTTCTACTTTCTTGCTGGTGTTTATTTTAGAAGGTGGTGAGGTGCGTGACCAAGGGAAACCTGGAGGGGGATATTGTATGTGGACTATTGGAGGGGGATATTGTATGTGGGCTGGTGGGGGTAGATATTATATGTGGATGGAGGGGGATAAGGATGGAGCTACTTAGCCCTGTGTCTATGATGTGTTAGACTGACAAATGTGTGACTAACTTGATATTGTACTACACAATACAGTTCTGTTTCGCACACTGCATTATGTGGTAAAATGGGCGCATTTATGTCCGAGAGGCCGGTATTATTTTCATATACAGTAGGGTGGGCCCCAAGAGATCAATTCCCCTGTGGGCCCCAGACCCCCCAGTCCGACACTGCTTAGATACCTACCTGGAACTAAAGAATAGTAATGCGTACGTAGCTATGTAAAGTTCTGGATCCTGGCTGGTGGAGGCTCTGGGGTCAGAGATATGGTCTCCACTGGAGCACATTGGTTCTTGCCTTGTGGGTTCCAGGGCATTAATCAGTGGTGAGGCTGGGCTTAAAGTCCTTGTCTCTCTCCCTCACCCACATTTTCCTCACCCTTGGTTGAACTTGATGGACACATGTCTTCTTTCAACCGTACTATGTAACTATGTAACTATCTGGCGCAGGCCCGTTCATACATAACGCCCATAATGTTAAAATAACCTAGGGGAAAAAATTTCATGGCTAGTAAAACTGGAGATACAATTAAAAAACTTTAAGCTTTTAAATCCATTTTGTGTGGGGGACTGGGAAGAATAGTGGCCAGATAACATATATCACTAAATGAACCATACAAAAAAAGTTAGGGATATTTGGCTTTTGGTTGAAATTTCAGGATGAACATAACATTTCTTTAGATGTTGTTGTTTAAAATGCACTAAATGAGACCATCTCTTAACTTCCACATGTCCAAATGTTCAATGTTTCAGTGCTTTTTGGGCAACTTGCTGATCTCTAACAAGGAGTTTAATTGCAACATTTTAACCAGGTGATTACTGAATTGGCAAATAAATTTAGGGGATCAATTTGTATAAACAGTCCTCCTCATCATACTGCTCACATTTTGACATCATGAGACCAAAACAACACCTTAGAATTGATCAACAGTACATCGTCATTGACAGGCTTCAAGCAGGATGCTCTCAGATGGAAGTGGCTACTTAACTTACAGTGTCACAGAGTGTCATCAGCAAGTTGCAACAGAGATACAGAGAGACTTTAAGGGTATGTGCACACAGCGTAATTGCGCTGCAATACATCCGAAATGTGCCCCTCAATTATGGTAATTCATTGCTCTCACAAGTATGCGCTGACCAGCGCGTACTTCTAAAACACCCGGTGTATTGCGACAAACTTACCATAGGAGTCACAGAAAGGCAAAGAAGTACACGTCTTTTGACTACATCACTCACTGCATCACTTATTTTAATTTAAATAATGCCCTGCGGAACCGGGTGATAAATGTCACACAACTCCAGGCATGTTTATGGGAGGTGAGAGGCACCCAAGTGTCATGTCAGACCATTTGTGACCGTTTCCATTAGCGTGGTCTGCATGCTAGACAATCGGCAAAGGTACCTGACCAGAACACCAGGTATAGGCATTATTGTCTTGTTCGGGCCAGAGAACATCTATGCTATACGAGGGACCAGTAGTCCTCAGTGCTGTTCGGTGATGAAAGTTGATTCACCCTGAGCAGAAATGATGGCCACTATGCATCAGCCACTGTTGTCACCAGATGAGCCTTTGGTGGTGGTGGTGTTACAGTGTGAGCAGATGTGTCTAGTCAATACAAAACTGCCCTACACTTTGGGAATGGTACAGTGACAAGCCTCTATTACTTGAATAACATCATTGAGCCAGTCATTGTGTCCCTGCATGAATAACACAGGTCTAATTTCATCTTAATGGATGACCATGCTACAGTTCATTGAGGTTGCATCATTGAGGAACGGCTGTTGGAGACTGGGATACCTTAAATAGAGTGGCCTGCACTTTCTCCAGACCTGAAACCCCTAGGAAACCTGTGGGATCAACTGTAGTACCTCATAACTGTACCCCTGAATCTCAATTACCTGAGGGGTGTTCTCATGCAAGCGTCCTCAGAGGCATTGCTAGGGTCCTAAAACATTTGTTGGCCCGGCCCCTGTGTGTTAAGTTTTGCTTAGTAGGGCTGCGTTCTCACAGCATTTTTCATGCCACATTGTGAACTGTGGCATGTGTTTTTACAGACGAGAAAACAAATGTTCCTGTGACTAATTTTACTCGTATTCCACATATATCCTGTCCATCTCCTCACCAGTCACTGTACAATGAAAATCAGCGCTGAAAAATTTACTTTTTCAAAAGCGCTCACTTATGTATGACAGTGTAATACCTTATAAATAAGTCACCAAATAATACACCTATACATGGAGCAAATATATCATACTAATCATTGCTACTAGAAAATAAAAACTCCTACAAAGCCAGGAAACAAATAATACTGCCAGACCATGACTAAATGCCACCACCACATGTGACTATCAGTTGTATGCAGGTGCTCTGCAGACATATAAGTGATTACCCTGCAGTTATATTTAGTGACTCACGGGAGACGTCTTTTCTGATCAGAGTTGTACTCTTTCCTTTTTCTTCTGCATCGTCACAGTCCACTATGATAACTTCTGCTGGCCACGACTATGTGAAGAATTTACCACACAAGCATTTTAGAATTCTCAATTTTCCAGCACCCATATACCTTCATACCTACTGGGGGGTTATATACCTCTCTACCTAATGGGGGTCTATATAGGAAAGCATGGTGATCCCCCATCCCCACAGCAACCCTCTTTTTCTATATCAAGTGCCTTCTGTGGAGGGTGAGGAGTCACCCATCGTTCTTTTATAGGCCCCCCATTAGGTAGGTATATAGACCCCTTCCCAGAAGGTAGGCATATAGTTTGAATACCCCCCAGTAGGTAAGTATATAGGTTATATGTTCCCCAGTAGGTATAAGTATATGTTATATTTTCCCAAGTAGGTACGTATATAGTTTATATGTCCCCAAGTAAGTAGGTATATAGGTAATAGGGTCCCCCAGTAGGTATATAGGTAATAGGGTCCACCAGTTTGATAGGCTCTCCCAGTATGGTAATTAAGTTATAGTGTCCCCAGTAGGTTATATGTCCCCCAGTATATATAATAGGGTTCCTAGTAGGCTTTATGTACCCCAGTATATTTAATAGGGCTCCCAATAGGTTATATGTCCCCCAGGATATATAATAGGGCTCCCAGTAGGTTATATGTCCCCCAGTATGGTAGAGAGGTCTAATGGGCATATTAAAAATATAAAACAGTACTTATCTCTTTCCTGTTCCCCTGTAGAAGCGATTGCTGCTCCCGGTCTTCTTCCCTCACAGGCAGCGTGACATCATCATGCCACGCAGACAACGTGGTGACACTCACACCACCTGTACCAGATAATCCAGAGAGCTGCAAGCCTGCTGCGGCTCACCGGAGTACTCTGCGGAGCACGGAGTTCTCGCTCTCTGCTCCGTGGAAGCCTTCAAGTGTGTGTGCGTCCAGAGGACGCATATACAGTTGAAGAGACTGTCGGCACTCCAGGCCCACTGCAGCGACATGGAACCCGGTGAGGTTCAGGGCACCGGCAGTTTTATCCGGGGCACAAGCTGCTTATTGACGCCCTTGGGCGTCCTTCAAGAAGAATGGGATGCTATGCCTCAGTAGTTAATAACTCAACTTGTGAACAGCATGAGACACTGTTGACAACCTGTAATTGATGCTTAAGGCCACCTAACACGTTATTGAGACACTGCCATTTTTTGACGGTGTATACCCTCCATTGCTGTTTGACTTTTGTTTCATTAAATTGTTTGAGATGGGAAAATCAACATTGCACGCTAACACTTAAATGGGCTAATTTCAGGATAAAATATTACTGTGGCATGAAATGTTTTACCTTTTTCATAAATTTCCCTGAAAACCAAATATCCCTAACTTTTTGTGAGTAGTGAAAGTGTATACTCAACTGATTACACTTTATTTTGGATCCCTAAAGTAGAGTTGCGCCGCTATGTTACAGCCTGCAAAGGATATTATTCTTATATTGTGTTTTCATTTTATCTCACCCTATGGTGGCATGAAGATACTGTGCTCATTTTTTGAGTCTGTAGTTTATTCAGTATAGGTGACGTGAAGAATACCCTTGTACACTTAACTGCTTACGTGGCATTTATTAGGTGCTAAGGCTTATATTTATATTAAAGGATAAAAGTATCGTTTAAACAATTAATTGTCATTTTTAGAGATGGGCGAATTTCTCGAAATTCGGTTCGCTCACGAATTTCCCGACAAAAAATAACTTCGTTCCGAATTTACTTCGGGACGCATCATGTTAAATTAAATCAAACAGCTATTTCCAGGCGCACAGAGCCTGCGGTGCTGTTAGAACGTTGTCATGTTATATATGCAGAGGGAGGTTGTTTGGTCTTCATACAATGTTTGTGTTTTAGTTGACACGTTCATGACTGCTGGCCGCTCTTAGAATCCTTCACTCCTAAAATTCCTGGCACTTAGACGGGAAAAACTGACCAAAAACTGAAGGGGGGAATGTTAGCCTGATAAAGTCATGGCAGCGACAGCTGGAAAAAAACTAGCTGAGGCTTCAGGTGGCAACTATCTAGTGGACTGAGTGTGGATGGTGACGGCGGCAGCCACAGCGCATGAGGTCAGATAGTGGCACTATGGACATTCTGGAGGTGGCAAAAAAACAGGAGTAGGCCATAAAGAGTGGCACAATGACCAGTGTATAGGTCATTGGCAGCAGCCACAGCAGCTGCATGAGGTCAGACAGTGGATCAATGACACTGTGTGTAGGTCACGGCATCGCAGCCACTGCAAGCAGCATGAGGTCAGGACAGTGCCAATACACATGTTTAGGTCATGGCAGCCGCCAGCATGAGGTCAGACAGCGGCACAATGACTATTCTGGAGGTTGGCCAAAACAGTAGTAGGACACTAGAGTGGCTTCATATAACAGAGAGTGGACGGTGACTGAGCCGCGGGCAGCAGCATGAGATAGAGTCTCAGTGGCACATGGACATTCTGGAGGTGGAAAAAAAAAAAACTGGATTAGGCAACCAGAAGTGGCACAATGACACATGTGTTCTAGGTCACGACAGCAGCCACAGCAGAGGCAGCATGAGGTCAGTGTAAGTGGCACAATCTCTTTCTGGAGGGGTGGCAAAACTGGAGTAGGCCACAGGAGTGGCACACCATAATCGACAGAGTAGTGGAGGGTGTTGGCGGGCAGGACAACAGCATGAGGTCAGAGAAGTGGCACAATGAACTACATTCATGTGGATGTCACGGCCAAGCAGCACAGCAGCAGTATGAGGTCAGGACAGTGGCGACAATGACACAGTGTGGTAGGATCAACGGCAGCAGCACAGCATCGAGGTCAGACAGTTGCAGTATGACATTCTGGAGTGGCAAAAAAAAACAGGTGTAGGCCAAAAAAGTGGACAATGACACAGTGTGTAGGTCATGGCTGCAGCCACAGACTAGCAGATGAGGCAGACAGTGGTACAATGACACAAGTTTGTAGGTCACAAAGGCAGCAGCCCAACAGCTGCAACATGATTGGTTCAGACAGTGGGCACAATAACACGTGTGTAGGTCACGGCAGCCGCAGCATGAGGTCGGCAGTGGCACATGGGACATTCTGGAGGTGGCAAAGCAGTAGTAGGCCATCGTGTTGCACAATAACAGAGAGTGGAGGTGACTGGCCGGCAGCAGCATCAGGTGGTCAGACAGTGGCACATTGACATTCTGGAGGTGGCAAAACACAAAAAGACTGGAGGTAGGCCACAGAGTGGGCAATGACAGAGAGTGGAGGGTGACGGGCGGCCAGCAGCATGAGGTCAGACCAGATCAGTGGCAAATGACATTCTAGAAGGTGGCAAAAAAATGAGTAGGCACGAGTGGCATCATAATGACCACAGTGTTGTTGTAGGTCTGGCAGCTGCCACAGCGAGCAGCATTGAGGTCAGACAATGGCACAATGATAGAGTGTGGAGGTCACGGCCCAGCAGCCACAGCAGCGAGCATTGAGTCAGTCAGTGGCACAATGACACAGTGTGTAGGTCACGGCAGCAGCAGCATGAGGTCAGACAGTGGCAAGATGATTATTCTGGAGGTGACAAAAACAGGAGTAAGGCCACAGAGTGAACAATGACACAGTTGTGTAGAGTACGGCAGCAGCCACAGTAGCGCATGAGGTCAGACGTGGCAACAATGACACAATGTGTAGTTCACGCAGCAGCCACAGCTGACAGCTTCAGCATGAGGTTCAGACAGTGGCACACTGACACAGTTGCTAGGTCACGGCCAGCGCACCACAGCTTGAGGTCAGAGAGTCGGCCACAACTTGGAACATTTTCTGGAGGTGGCAAAAAACAGTTTGTAGGCCACAGAGTGGACAATAAACAGAGAGTGAAGGTGTACGGCTGGGCAGCTGATGAGGTTCAGACAGTGCACAATGACATTCTGGGAGGTGGCAAAATGGCATTAATTAGGCCACAGGTGGCCCCATATGACACAGTGTCTAGGTCACGGCAGCGAGCCACAGCAGCAGCATGGGTCATGATAAGTGGCCACAATCACATTCTGGGAGGTGGGCAAAAAACAATGGAGTAAGGCCACAGAGTGGCACAATGACAGAGAGTCGAGGGGTGACGGCGGCCAGGAGCAAACAGCATGAGGTCAGAGATGGCACAATGAACAGTGTGGAGGTCACGGCAGAGCCACAGCAGCAGCATGGAGGTCTGTCAGTGCCACAATGACACAGTGTGTAGGTCACGGCGGCAGCAGCAGCAGGAGGTCAGGACTGTGGCACTATGAACATTCTGTAGGTGGCAATAACAGGAGAGTAGGACCAAAAATAAGTGGGAAGATCGACACAGTGTGTACGGTCAAGCAGCTGCCACAGCAGCAACATGAGGTCAGACAGTGCACACATGTCTTTCTGGATTGAGGTGGCAACAAAAACAGGAGTAGGCCTCAGAGTGGAACCAATGACACAGTGTTAGGATCACGGCAGCAGCCAAAGCAGCAAAACTGAGGCAGGGACAGTGGCAAAATGACACAGTGTGAGGTCACGGCAGCACCCCCAAGCAGCAATGAGGTCAGACAGTGGAAAAATACACATGTTGGGTCAGGGCAGCAGACAGAGGTCACAGTGGCACAATGACTTTGGAGGTGGCAAAACAGTAGAGCCCAGGGGGCACAAAAACAGGGGTGGAGGTGAGGGGGGCAGCAGATGGGTCGACAGGGGGCAAAATGAATTTGGAGGGGGAAAAAAACTGGGTAGACAGAGGGGCACAATGACAAAGTGGAGGTGCGGCGGCAGCGCATTGAAAGGGTAGACGGGGACGATACATTCTGGGGGGGTGGCAAAAAACGGGAAAAGGGCTACAGAGTGGCAAAATGACCAGTGTCTAGGTCACGCGCACCCACAGCCCTGAAGTCGAAAGGGCACAATGAAAAGGTGTGGATGGGGGTGGCAATAAAAGGGCCCCGGGTAAAGATGGTTGGGGCCCCAGATGGGAAACTTTTCACAGATTTTGGGGCATCAGGCGGGGGGCGGCTCAGAATAGTGGCTGAGGCAGGTGTTTGAACCCGACTCATTTCTCACTTTTGGGTTTGGGGTCTGGCTATGTATTTTCTGACCCTAAGGCTTTGGGTTTTGTGGAAACCCTGACCGTTCCAGCCTATTTCATTTTGAAAAAGGTAATCGTTCCACATTTCCCATGGACAAGCGGGTTCCCTTTGGGGGTTAACGTGGCCCCTGCCGCATGAACCCCCGCTTGATCCCACATAGGGCCGGGGGAGGACGTTCCCATGCAAACTCGCAAGTTGCGGCCACACTCAGTTTAAGCGCCCAGTAGTCCAGGGATCTTTAACTGGGGTGCAGTGCGTCCAATAGGCCCCCCCTGTTGGTTTTCAGGGTCGCCCCCAGGTCCTGCGCTGCTGGTGACTCCCCCTCCTCACTAGGTAGGTAAAGGGAAAGGGCTGTCTTCAGTCTTCAGATTGGTTGCTGCTTATGGAGGGTAAGCTCCGGGGCCCCTCCACCTTCCCCCCCCCGGCGCCGGGGCAGAGTACGTGAGCGTGAAAAAAACCCCCGGGTCAACCTGTCAGAGGAAGGACGATCCGCAACATAGGCAGCGGCCAACTGCTAGGAGGATTTCCCTATAGATTTGATTTGTCCCCCTCCAATGCTGGGAAAAAGGCTCCCATTTTGGACCCTGCGAGGGTCCAAAGGGTGGGAACAGAAGTCATCCCTTGCGGGGGGTGCTATTCGGCCCCCGTCACTAGCCGGCAAATCCCCGCTTTCTGGGGCCCCTCTCACAGTCTCCGAGGGGTCCCGCCCCCATTCCCCCTGTTACGCCACGGGGCTTGCCGGGTAAATTCCTCGTCTTCCTCATCTCCATCTACCTCCCCCCAGCTGCCTTGCTCCCCCTCTCTTGTCACTGGGGAGAAAAACCACTAATTTCACCGGGAAAAGTTTTGCTCCAAGTCCTCCCCCCTCCCCCTCCCCCATTTCAGTCTCCACGGGCTCATGTGGCCGCGAGATGTATGCCCCGCTTCAGCCCCCCCCCAGACAAAATTTTTTAGCATCTGTTCCCGGACTGAAGCGGGAATGACGTTATTTATCCTAGTCCGGCGACTAAAAAATATGGGGCCTCCCCGAATGCTCAACAAATGGGGGGGTGTCCCGTATGAGCTGCCACGGCTGACATCAAAGTTAAAAAAGGAGAGACTCCCTTTAGCCTGGATCATCAAAAAAAAACGTTAATGGCCTTTTCGTTTATAAGTGGTCCAAAAAATGTCAGGCTGGGGAAACCAAAGGGGGTGGAAACATCGCATATCGGTGTGTTGGGGGGGGTGTTCTGCCGCTGCAACTCGAGGGGGGTTTCTGGCTTTGTAGGAATGGATGAAGTGCATGCACGTTTCCTGGCCATTTTCAAAATTTTTAAAGATCGGTGGAAGACTTCAGGAACCTTTTCAAAACCCGATTGAAACGTCGCCTTTGCAGGGAAATGGCCCATCCCTTCTGGGTTTGGCAGCGCGGACCCCAATTTTTCCTTTCATTGCCCGTCACCATGGTTCCGATTTGCAGTTGGAGGGGGGGAAGGGCCCACACTTTGGTTTTTTCTTCTGCATGGGACAGACCCAGTTCCTCCCCTGTGTAAATTCTTTTTGCCGGGGAAGGGCCGGTTTTAAAAACTGCGTGAATGCTGTCCCTTTTCCCCTTTGGGGTATGAGGGGGGCAGTACTTGTGGAGGCTGGATGGTGGGGGGTGGGGGAAAGGAGGGGGGGGGAAAGACATTGGCGCAGGGGGCCACAGTTTGACAACGTGGGGGGGGGAAAAGCCCCTTCTCCGCCCAAGTTGTTGGTGTGCCTGGGCCGGAAGCACTTTCACCCAGTGGGCCTTTAAAGGACTTTTGTAGGGCCCCCTGACCGTAGTTACAGTCCATCCCGTCCCCCTTTGGGAAAAAAAAACCGAAAAAGCTCAAGGAGGCCCCCACCTTCTGTTTTTTCCATATTTAGGGAAGTGTGGTACTCCCTTTTTTGGGGGAAAAATTAAATTACGGCTTTAAACTCTCCATCTAGCTGGGCCCAAAAACCCCTTTATTTTCCCCTGAACAGTGCAGAGCCCACCTTTTGGGGAAAGGGGAAAGGGACAGCGCCCCCAAAAAAACGGGAAAGGGGTTTCGTCGTGCTGCACCTTCAAAGAAAAAACAGCCCCCTTCTGCAGAGGTGGTGGAGCCTTGACTGGCTGGCAATGGCATGCGTGCCACTGGGGCTGCTGCTGCGGGCGGAGGAGGATAGACCACCACATCTGAGCCACGTTTCTCCAGGCCCCCGGGTGGTGACGCTGCATGTGTTGACGCAGGGCCGTGGGGCCAACGTTAGCTCCCTGGCCCCGCTTCACTTTCTCCCTACAGATTCTACATATACCCATATTCGGCTCCTCCGGTGTCTTAGAAAAGGACTCCCACACCGCCGAGTATCGGATTTTTTCCGCCAACGCTCTGCACTGAGGGGACTACTGCCGCCGCTGCCTCGCTGAGCCCCTGTGCCGCTACTTTCTTGGACCTGCGAAGCGGGTTTTTTACCCCGTGGCCGCCTTGGCCCCCAACCTCACACTTCTGCTTCCTGCTGACTCACTGCCACACGACCCACTTGCTGGCTGCACCGCTGCCTGACCCCGCAAGCTGACGCCCTCTTCTCCTGACGATGATGAAGCCCTTGCCTCACCTGGCTCCCAAGTGCAGTCGGTACATCATCATCTATTTGTTTTTCATTGTCACTACTGTCCTCATCACCGGTCTTGGTATGCAAGGCTGACCCCTCACAACATGCCCTCCCATCCCACTCTCAACACCCTATACTTTGCCGCCTACTGCAAGAAGCAAGGGATTTTGGGGCCCCTTTTCTTCGCTGCCAAGTAGCTGCTGACTGCCCTCCTCAAATTGTTCATCCTCGCTATTTTAGTGGCGCTGACCCCAGACCACATAGTAGATCTCTGGCTGAGGGAACCGGATGGGCCAGAGGCGGGTTGGGGACAGGTGAGGGCCGCTGACCCGCTCCCGGGCCATGCCAACTAAGGGTTGTGTCTGACGTTCCCACCGACTCTTGGCTGGGGTTGTCAGATGTCATTTGGGAGGAAGTGGAGACCTAGTCAAAACCAAACAAGAACCATTGGGTTGCTGAACAACACACGGCCGCTAGATGACAGCGGCAGTTGTGGCCTCACCCAGTGACCCCCGCTGCGACGTCCCTTGCAGTGCTGCGACCTGGGCTGGAATGTTTGAGCCTCTGCCGCTCGCAGGTGAAGAGCCTGCCACCTCTCTGTCTGACATACTGTTTGTTCTAAAATGTTTCAGACACTGTTTGATGAAGATATCTGTATATGATAAATCACACCCTGTATTTGACTCCAAATAAACCCAATAAGAAGCTTGGGTAACCCTTGGATATAAATTGCGCTCCACAAATGGGCAGGAAAAATTGACTTGTATGTGCCGTTTAAAAACTCTGTGTATTTTACTGAATATAAAAGTACAGCAGAATTAATTAACCTTCGGATATGAATTATGCTACAGAATTTCTTTTGTGGCGATGAAAAACAAAGTTTCTTTTACTGAGTACAACTGCAGAACAACGCTTAATTAACCCCTGGATGTAAATTGCGCAAAAGAATTGAGCAACCAAAAACTACGAGCTTTGTAGAGTGTTACAATGGCGTGTTTTCTATGCTACACAACAAGAGAATAAATTGTAATTAACCTTCGCTTGTGAATTAGGCTGCAGGAAAAATGTATTTTTTGGTGGTGAAAGATGGTTTATTTTAGTCACCACAGCAGAAAAACAACGCTTAATTAACCCCTGGATGTAAATTGTGCCAAACAGTTGAGCAACCACAAACTAGAGTTTTGGGTAGCGTGTTTACAATGGCGTGTTTTCTACGCTACACAAAAAGAGAAAAAAAATGTAATTAACCTTCGCTTGTAAAATTAGGCTGCAGGAAAAATGTATTTTTTGGCGGTAAAAAAGAGGGTTTCTTTTAGTGACAACAACAGCAGAACAAGGGCTTAATTAACCCCTGGATGTAAATTGCACAAAAGAATTGAGCAGCCAAAAATGAAGTGGTATTTGTATTGTAAAAACGCTTTTCTTTAAATGAATACAATAGGAACAGGCTTAGATCACCCTTGGTTATTCAATGTGCGGGTGAGGCAGATAGCATTAAAATGTATTGCAGCTGCATTGGATGCACATGGACTTCAGATCCAATACCCCACAAAATCAGAATAGAACGTTTAAAAGAAGCAGTCTCTGAGACAAGCTGAGACTCCCACAAAATCGCTGTATAAAAATCAGTTCTTCAGTAAGAGCAAATTTCAAGCAGTCGCGGTAGCACCTTCCCTAATCAGTACAGTGAGAGCGGTAGGAGCTCCCCGCGTCGCGCCCGGACTTATATAGTGCGGGTGACGTCACAGAATCCCGCCGGTCTCTGTTTGGCTTCACTCTGCACATGTCAAAGCAGGCTATGCCCTTCTTCCTCCCAGAGTGCTTTTCCCATGTAACGCCCCTGTGCTCGCAGCCATTTTATCAATCAAAAGCACACTTCGTTCACCCGAAGTCCCCCAAACTTCGACTTCGTTCAGAACCGAAGTTTTCCTGAAATTCTAAACAAATTCCACTTCCTTAGAATCAATTCGCCCATCTCTAGTCATATTACATGCTGCTAATATAGTTCTTTCTCACATTGATGTAATGTATTGCGCACATTTATAAAAAATGATGATGCTTTGGTCACATACTAATACATACATACGATATTTATTAAAGACAGAGTTTGAGGAGTTTATATGGTTTGTGCCCCACCACCAATGGTGAGCTGATAGCTAGGGGTTGTTACTGTTGAACCGCTAGTAATCAATGATTCAAGTAGGCTGGCTATAAACTTACAACTCTTCAACATTTGTTTCGTTTTGTTAAAAATAGACTCCATGTTGAAAATAAATATTTCCATAATCCATCATGTTGTTTGCAAACTTGGGATTAATTTACTTTTCTATGGGAGGTAGTAAATATAACGTGTTACCTGTAAGTTATCCAGCTACACATGATATTGATTAAGTGCCCAAAAGAATCATTTTCATAAACCATCACTTGAGAGTAATCCCATATGTTCTGCTGCAGACAATTATTGTCATACATCACAGTTATTTTTGAATGTGTTATTTAGAAAATATGTTGTTTACTGAAGGAAAACACAACATATAAAACTAAGGCTTTGACAATCACATACACATATGGACAAAATTGTTGGCACCCTTGTGTTAAAGAATGAAAAACCCCTAAGGGTCACTGAAATAACTTGAAATAAATTGAAACTTACTGAAAATCAACAAATGAAAGTCAGACATTACATTTGTGGAAAATTTAATACATAAATGAAACTGGACTGGACAAAGAGGATAATGCCCCTGGAAAAAATTTAAACAAGTAATCAGTCAGTTTGCCTACTTAAAGGGTGAAAAGTAGTCATTGGTATCATGGTCTGTTCCACACCGAACTTGGACCAAAGGAAGCTAAGGATAGAGCTGACTCAGGAAATTAGAAAGAAAATGATAGACAAACATCTTAAAGGCAAAAGCTTTGAGACCATCTCCAAACAGCTTGATGTTCCTGTTACTACAGTTGTACATATTATTCAGAAACTTAACGTCTATGGGACTATAGCCAACCTCTCTGGACATGGCGACAAGAGGTATATTGATGACAAATTGAAGAGACAGATAATACGAATGGTGACTAAACAGCAAAGAACAACTTTTAAAGATAATAGAAGTGAAAGTCAAGGTCAAGGTAATCGGTACATCGGGTTTTTTTTGCTCCCAGAAAAAACAATTTTTCCCTATCTGCTTTTTTTCCTTTTCCCCTCCTCTTTGAGTGAGGACAATGCTGAAAAGCATTGAAGTGCAATAGATGGGAAGAAGGAGGCAGGAAACATAGAGAGCAGAGATTGATGCTAAATCTTACTGTCACGTTAATGGGGTCAGATGGGACTGACACCATAGACGCCAGGTATTGTGGATCCTCTTGCGTAGATGGTATTGGTGGAGACCACTCCAGGGAGCAGAGTCTAAGAGGCCCCCAGCCCTCACTGAAGCCTGCCGCAAGGCCAGAAATACTTAACTGTGGGGAACCTCCAGGGTGCTATCCCTGACATGGCTACTCGCGAAGTGCAGGATGGAAGGTATTGGGTATAGGCAGAGATGACAACAACATCATGAAACAGCAGTGGTGCAACAGCAGAAAACAGAATATAAATTCAGATAGCACAGGGTTAACACAGGGGTTAGCTGTAGGTCGCTTGGAATACACAGGGTTAACGCAGGGTTAACACAGATACTGGTAACAGCAATAGCACAGCAACAGAGGTCAGGATCCTATGATGAACATCAAAGAACAAAAAACTGGGAAAACGAGGCAAAAGTTTTTTAAAATGAGTGGAGGCGAAGGTCTTGACGGGGTAATTAGGACATTTCCCCTTTAAAAATCCGTAATTGCCCTAAGGTGGGTTTTGCATGACAGTACCCCAGGGAGAGGGCGAGGTACGTGATTTTTAAATTTAGAAATCAGAAAGGAAGTAGCCCAGGGGACGAGACTCCAGTGGAGGTACAGGCAGAAATGCAGGCATAGGCACATCCACGGTCCAAGACAGGGGCCACGGCATAAACCGTGACACACACTGGGCTATGGGACCTTCTATGACAGAGGTGAAAAAAACATGGCCACGGAAAATTTGGCTCAGCAGAAGTTTTGTTTTTACAGCTCGACTGTGTGAGCGCAGGTGGTCGTTGCTAGGCAGTTTTATACGGGGCCTGTGCCCTCGATTAAACCATCGCGGCCCCAAACTTGAAGCTGCCGGGTTCTGAGCCGCTGCTGTGA
This sequence comes from Phyllomedusa bahiana, assembly GCA_025379985.1. Classification (NCBI taxonomy): domain Eukaryota; kingdom Metazoa; phylum Chordata; class Amphibia; order Anura; family Hylidae; genus Phyllomedusa; species Phyllomedusa bahiana. The sequence continues at coordinate 36,192 of JAODAL010016249.1, read as the reverse complement.
GCCTGGAGCTCCGATGGTCTCTTCAAGTGTACAGCGGAGAAAAAAAGTATTTAGTAAGCCCAATTGTGCAGTTCTCCACTTAAAAGATGAGAAAAATCTGTAATTGACATCATAGGTAGACATCAATTGAGGACAAATTGAGAAAACGAAACGGGAAAAAACACATTGTTGATTTTGGAAAGAAATTTTTTGCAAATTTTTGGGGAAAAAAAAGTTTTGGGGCAATAACAAAGTTCATCTCAATACTTTGTTTATATCCTTTGTTTAAATGACGTGGCAAACGTTTTCTATAAGTCTTCACAAGGGTTGGCACAATGTTGCTGGTATGTTGGCCCTTCCCCATGCAGATTCCCCTAGCAATGATGTTTTTTGGCTGTCGTGGGCAATCGACTTTCGATCCCCCCAAAAGGTTTTCATGGGTTGAATCTGGAGACTGGCTAGGGCCCCTCCAGGACCCTTGAAATGCTTCTTTTCGAAGAAACTCCTTTTGCCCCGCTTGGGGGTCATTGTCCCGCTGAAAGCCCAGGCCCCTTTCTTTTTCAATGCCTTGTGTGGAAGGAGGTTTGCATCCCATACTGGCGCCTTCATTTTTATATACTGGATCAGTGTCCCGGTCCCCTTTTAGAGCAAAAGCCACAAAGCATGAGTTTCCACCCCATGCTTCACAGTAGTATGGTGTTTTTTTGGATGAAGTCAGCATTTTTCTCTCCTCCAAAAAACGAGAGTTGGTTTCTACAAAAAGTTCTACATTGGTTTTTATTGCCATATGACATTCTCCAAATCTTTGGATCCTCCAAATTTCTCTCTAGCAAACTTCAGACAGGGCCCGGACATGTACGGCTTAAGCAAAAGGGGTAGTCAGGCACTGGGTTGAGTCCCCAGCGGTTTTTAGTGTGTTATTGGTTTTTGGGAAACCCCTTTTTACATTGGCCAGCTTTGCAGGTCATTAAAATAGGTCCCTGTGTGGTTCTGGGATTTTTGCTCATTTTAACCCATGGGGTGAGATTTGTGTGGAGCCCCCGATGAGGGGATTATCAGTGGTCTTGTGTCTTCCATTTTTAATTATTGTCCCACAGTTGATTTCTTCACACCCGTGTTGCCTTTGCAGATTTAGTCTTCCCCCGCTGGTGCTACAATTTGTTTTGGTGTCCTTTAACGCCTTTTGGTCTTTTTGGGGATTTGAGTATTATTTTTGAGGTTGTGGACAGGGTTTTTTTATATGTAACAAGTTATGTGATTTCAACAGGGGCCCTTAACAGGTAATGGTGGGGCGAGGGCCTCTTAAAAAAGAAGGGTTTCAGGTCTGGAGAGCCAGAAAAACTTGCTTGTTTGTAGGTACCAAATATTATTTTCCCCCTAATTTGTAAATAAATTCTTTCAAAACAGGCAACGTGATTTACTGGTTTGTTTTTTAATTTTGTCTTTAGTTGGATCTACCCATTATGTCAATTACAGGCCTCTCTCATCTTTTTAAGTGGAAGAACGTGCACAACTGGTGGCTGCCTAAATACTTTTTTTCACCCACTGTATGTGCGTCCTATGAACGCACATACACTTGAACGCTGCCGCCGAGCAGAGAGTGAAGCTTCCTGTCCCGCAGAGTACTCTGGAGGGTCTCAAGCAGGCCCTCTGCAGTATGCAGCACAGGCGGCATGAGTATGTCATCATGCTGCCTGCGCGGCATAATGACATCACGCTACATGTGTGGGAAAACCGATAGTAGCTCATAGGAGTATGCTTCAACTTCAACTTTATACTTTTTATTGTAATAGTGCTTCCCCTTCTTGTCTGTCTCCCTTAAATATTTAGTTTTTTGCCCACTTTTGATCCTCACATATTGCACTTATTACTAAATTTTTTCTATTTGTGGCTCTGAGTTTAGGGTTTATCATCAGCGGCTGGAGTGGTGGCGTGCCCATTTAGATGCAGTAGACTGTTAGCAGAAGACTGGAGAGAAGCAATACTGGAAACAAGGATTGGGGAAAAGGTAAGTATAGGCTTTTCTTTTTTTATTTTGCCACAGGAACATAATATTGTTTTCTTTAGGACATGTACAACCTCTTTAATTGTAATTTATGTTATCTGTGTAATTTTTACATTGTGCTTACAGCTTCTTGAAAAGGGGAAAATAATGCTTTTTGACCTTTACCTGATCCTGTATACAAGAAGTCTACCAAATCTTTTTCAACAGGAGATGCATTGATTTCCCAGTAGGAAGACATAACTATGGATATACTAGCACATTTTGTCATTTGCTTTTTTTTTTTTAGCTTATTAAATTTTAAATATAGTATGACAAAATATTCAGCCATGGCGTATAGTGGTCATTCATTAGGGTGGGTTTCTTGCAATAAGCTAGCAGGGCTGGGATGAGATGAATACCCTGTTTAAGGAAGAATTACTAGAACACAGGTTGTGGAACATAGCAAATCTGTAAATGGCAGCTACGTTGTTTGAATTGTGCCTGCCGTATTGTTCATTCTGCTTGTCTCTGTTATTGTACACAGTTTTAAGATTTTATTCAACTAAGTGATATTAGGAAAGTGCTTATGATTTGTCTGCCTTCTCTAAACGGGGGTTTTACACACTTAGGCTAGGGTCACACCACATTTTTCAGCACTATTAAAACATCCTTATTATACAAGAAGCAAATTGATGTTTGTTCTTTAACTTCTTGCTGCCGTTGACTTACATTATACAAAAAACAGATATGACAGGATGAGACAACCTCCGTTTGTCCTACTGAGAAAAAAGATTCTGATAGAAAAATCAGCAGAGATTGATGGACACTTTTAAACAACATAGAAGACCCATCAAAATCAAGACATTTATAAACAGATCTGTTTAAAAATACCAAACAGACTATTAAAAAGAATAGCCAAACGTGGTGCAAAACTAGTAGGATAAACAGTAATTTTTTTTAAAGGGGTTGCAAAGGCTTTCAAAAACATGGCTTCTTTCTTCTAAAAACTGTGCCACACGTGTCCAGATATGATATTGCAGGTCAGTCTTACTGAAGAGAATGCAGCTGAGCTGCAATAGGTCACAGGAGCCAAACATTTATGGTAGTGCTCTTGAAGAAAGCATCCATTGTTTTCTAATCCTGTTTAACTCCTTTAAGAAGACTTCTAAAATGAATGAGTGTATTTTCAGTGTACACATTACCTTAAGGTACTTACAATGTCTATCACTCCAGGGCAAAAAGGGTTAACCCACCTAGATGTCTGTGTGTTAATTCATAGACAGCTCAAATCATGTAAATGTAAAATACCCCATGATAAACAGGTTGATTTAGGATTTGAAAGGAGCATGTCAACACTGCTAATATCCACAAAGCGTGGTTATCTCCAGCAGCTGTTTGCTGGAAGTGCAAGTTATTGCTCATGTTCAGGGTTTGCCTACGTACTGTGAAATTTTGGCAAAAGACAAAATGTGAAAAAAACAGCCAAATTTAGAGTGTTCAAAAAACAAAATTGCACAAATAGATATTTATGTGTTATCCAACATAGAAAAAATAGAAAAAATTGTGACTTTAAGAGAATACAAAATGCAAAAAAAAATCTTTAAAGAAATCTCAATCTGTGTGTATATATCTACATATCTTCACTTACAAGAATCTCCAACCATGACATGTCATTGTACTGTTATGTTGGCCCTCTAGGTGTTGCTTACCCTTATTTCAGAGCAATAACAACAGTTACATTTATAAGAATATAAACCTGCCTCTTGTGAAAATGATTGATTAGCACCTAATAGGGGTACAGGACACAATTTGAATGTTGTTTTAATATAAGTCTTACAGTATTAGCAGAGACTTCCCAAGATGCACTACTTCTTACATACCCAGGCCAGTCAAGTATCAAGTAGCCTTAGCAATATTTAAGGTACAACAAAAATATTTTGTCCTGATTTAACCTAAATTAATATGGAAATTAGCTCTACTGGAGTAGGAACAAAACTTATATCAATCAAACCAGATTTTAATTTTAGACTGGTGACTCTCAATCACCTAAGTGTCTAAAAAAGTCAAAAATACCACACAAAATTGTCCACCAATGAGCTGTAAATAGTACATAGTCTTCCCAGAAAGGAATCTGGGTTTGCAGGGTGTTGAGGAACCTGGTGACCACACACAACCACACTACACCTCAAGGAGAAACCTTCCACAAGGGCACTGCACATTGGCCAAAAATTCAGTGGGTAAATACATTTGAGTGTGCTCAAAAGTGTGAGAGAGAACATCATGCAAAGTGTTTTTTTAACAGTGGGATCACACTCCCAGTATCTTTAGACAATGATGGTTCTGGGGCCTTCAAACTCCTGGAGCTTTCAAATTACTCCACCATTAGCATGGCTTTGATCAAAAGGTTTACCTACATGTAGTATCTGTGATAATTTATGTACATTCACAATGAAACCTCCTTGTATATAACCTCTACATTACCAGTGGCCCCAGTTCTAGCCAACTAATGCCAAGAATATACAGCTTCACTGTGGCATAGCCATGATGAGATGCTGACAAACTCCTGCAGTCTTTGGTGGAATTCACTTTCAAAACCAAAGCTGTAGTTAAAGGTTGGGACCATAAAATCAGTCCCAACTTTCAATCTCTGTAATTTCATTTCAAATAAAAATAAATCAGTAATCACTTATTGTTGACAACAGATGTCCCAGAGCCACCTACTCAGGGGATAGTGTCTAGAAAGGCCATCAACCCCCTTGCCTAAGCAACGTCATCCACCATTTACTTCCAGCCATAACCAAGCGCAGCACCAGAAGGTACTACACACTTAGCAAATACTATTGATGCATACTGTTTCATTGGTTGGTACATTAGACTCTGAATGGCTTCAACAATTATGTGCCACTGCCTGACTTCAGCATTCAGACAGTTCATTTCTGAACACGGATGTCTTGCAGTGCCAACTGACCATTGTAGCCAATCAGTGGTTACAGTGGTGACATCCCCACGCAGAAGAATTAAGAAGTAAATGGAAAAATGAGGTACCTAATAACAATGCAATGCTGGAACGGAGGTGAGAGGTGAGATGATTATAAGTTTTTTTTTTTATTTTAAAAGGGCACTTGTTGGCTAATATTATGAAGCAGAGAACCCCTTTAAATGTCATTGCCTAAAATGATCCTGTTGAGAAAGGGTTAAAGTGACTTTTGGCAGCGGCACTTTAATTTCTATTACTTAGTTGTTTTCACTATAGTCAGTGGCGTTTTCTAGGAAAGGCAAAGTTTGCAGTTGCACTCAAATCCTGGTGCCTAAGGAGCTGTAAATTTCCCTGCAACATAATAATAAAAATGGCAAATGATGGTTGGGAAAGCCCCGGACAGGCCCTAGAACTATACAATTATACTCTCATCATATAGTCTAGCATCATCCTCAGAATATACCCTCCTCAAGAAACAACCGTCATCTGTTGCAGTTCTTATTCTCTTAACACACGATGTTAATATGATGTTTTTCATGATAGGCATTGTATCACACTCATACAGCCTTGCACACACTATTATAACAAGCATCTGTCGTTTGATATAACAGTATATAACAGTTACTTGTTATACAACTCTTAAAAATCATTAAAATAGCTTAAACCTTTCAATTCATGCAGAATAAAAGAAATTACTTAATATCAGCTGTACATGAGCCTAGACAATGAGAACAGCTTACTATGCAGTGACAATTCCATTTGACATAGATGTTAGATGTCAGAAGTGCCACTACAGTATTGATCAGGCAAGTTTAAGCTAGCGCATTCCACCGATGCTGATTTAACAATATGCAATGCTTAGTTAATCACACGTAGTTACAGAAAAATTAACCGCCAAAAAAATACATGCAAAAATATAAACAGCCTGTGACCCTTATTCATGCATATCAGGCTACTGCTGCTTAAAAGTGACTGTGAAAACTATGTATGGTTGCTGCCTTCAAAAATGAATTTAATGGCTCTGACCCTGGAGTCACAACTAAATTACATTCTTGTTTTTCAAACAATTTAATTAAACATGTTTTTCAGCAATATTCTCCAGTATTGAAATTGTGGAAATAATAGTGAGGCAAGCGAATTGGAATGCTTCTCAGAATACAAAAGAAGAAAAGTAAAATGGAAATATAGCAGGGCAGCTCTTAACAAAGTAGTAATCAACACAAGCATAATGGCTTCTTCTGCTTATCACTTCTGAGTCTAAAACTCCATACACTACCATTGTGCTGAACTGCCTATGTATGCAGCTTCAGCTAAACTAATTAATACATGGGTAACATATTTGCATTAAATGTTTCAAAGGGGTTGTCTGTTTTTTTCATTATTATTAAATAGGCACACTATGGGTTAATCTGTATTTATAGACTTTATTGATTTTATATGCTTTTTAGATGTGTGTTTTCTATTATTATGTGTATGGTCATAAGTGATGACTTTCCATTTGGAACATCAAACCTTACTACTACATATACTTTAAAAGAGCTGCCTGGTCTGCTGGCTGTAATATATGACCTTTATACGAGCCCTTACATTTCAAATAGCTATTCATAAAACAAAGCCCATTTAAAATCTCCAACAATCCATAAGATATGCACAGCCATGGAATTCCTGTTCTGTGGCCCTTACAGCCAAGAAGCTTTTAAAGTTTCAATGGGCCCACTGCATCAGCACAATACACATGCACACATGATATGTCTACCCTTAAGGGATTACCCAACAGTAGCCAACCAGTCTTTGTCTAGTCTCCTATACTGATTCATAGCCTTTCACATCCCGAACCCAGGAAATCAAGATCTATCATTTGTTTTTAAGCCATTTAGAAGAGATGGTTGGCATAACTCTTGTTAAAAGATTGCCCACTTACTGTTTATTTTTTTAATACATTTATGCTGCTGGAATAAAATAAAAGATACTCATACTCACCTCTGGCCTCCTCTATTTACATGCTGCGGCTGTCCACCGTCCACTGGAAGCATGAAGTAAACAAAAGACTGGTAAAGATGGTGAACAGCAGCAGCACTAGATTGAAGGTGAGGAGGAAGGCGAATATGAGGTTTTTTATATGATTGAAGCAGCAGCATATATTTTAAAAAATAAATAAAAGGACACTCCCTCTAAGGCCAGGTAGTCAATAAGGTCCATTGGCTGCCATTGACATCCATCATGAAATTAATCTGGTGGATACCTTTGCAATGAAGGCTCAGAACAGAACCTCTGGCACAGGTGTGAAACTGGCCTAATGTAATGAGCGGAAGAATGTGCATGTTAAGTGTGCCAATGGTGAAGGCTTATTGTTCTATGATTGGGATTTTTCCACAAGGCTGCACCCTAAAGGTCCAATGAGTATGAATCTAACCACTGAGATTCTGTGTTGTGCTAGCATAAAGTGGTCGCCAGGTTAGGAAAGTGTGGTGCCTTTTTATTTCCTGTTGGCTTCACTCATCTCTTTTTTGGAAGCTGCATGATCAACCAATCATAGTTCATAAGAAGGGGCAAAAAAAGTTGTTATGCTCTCCTTGTGCAGTTGCTACTTTGTTGTACTAATTAGTGGGGGTCAGGACAGTTGGAATAACCAATTGACCATTGATCGCATATCCTAATTTTTCTGTAAAAATCCCTATAACAGGCATCTAGACCATTAGAAAAACATATGTAGTATCTTGTTATTGAAATACATGGTAGCATCCATAGTCAATTAGGAAAAACCTTCATACGTTCCAGCATTGATCTAAAGACTCTCATACCTGTTATTTCAACCAAGATGATGACATAGCTTTGTACAGTACGTTCCCCACAGGCAGAGAAATAAGATGTTACTACCATAGTAGCTCCTTCAGTAATTTCACCTACCCTTGGGCCAGAGTGTTGGTCTCTGTTTCCTTAACATTTACAAATTAAAAGTAGCATTGGATACTTTTAGATGATATTCATGTTTATATGTGACCTACCACACTGATTACTGAAAATACACATTTAAGTGGAGAACTTGATTCCTATGAATATGCATATAACATACTAGAATGCAATTAAGAAAATCACTGCTTACATCTTGAATTTCCATGTGGATATACATCCTTCTTACATATTACCCTTGCCTTGTATATAAGGTATATGGTTTTATGCTTTAACAGTACCCAGCATATTCAGGATCATGTATCAAGCATTAAAATACAGGTTTGAGTACAAAACATGGCTATTAGTAAGAAGCATAGGAAACAGGTAATATATATCAATGTATTACATGCAGTTTGAGGTGTGGTTAAACAGCTGCTATCTGCTGACATATGTACAAATATATCTGATGCAGGACTATACTTGGTATATGACTACCTATGCAGCTGTTTTCTTACATCGCCTGCATGATGGTAATGCCTAAAGTAAATGTTACTTATAACAAATGAAGACATGAATGCAGTGAAAATACATTTCAGATTGAATTACATCATGCACATATATTACTCCAGCTCAACAATAAAATATTATGGAAATGTAAAGTCTAAGTGAATTTTTTAATGTGCTACATTAATAATGTATAATTATTTAGACTGATGTTTTTCGGAAAACGTTACCAAATGTTTACAATAATAATAGTCTTCCATGATAAATATACATAATTGCATATTGAAAAGATCCATGTCTCGCATTCATTTCATTTTATATTCAAGTTATGGGTAAAATTAAAGGCAAATTGATTAGGAAAAGACTAATATCTGTGTAGGCTTTGTTTTTTCTTAAAAAATACATCCTTACTATCCCTCGATGTAAACGCCATGTTGCTATGGCAGCACAGATGGTACTTAACTCTAGGCTCCAGCAGAAGGTGAATAATAGACATGCATTCTTTGTTGAATAAGCAAGCAGCTGGTTTTCGACACAGCCCATTCAACAAAGTACAGATGGGTTGATTATTCGAAGCTTTTCAGTGGTCCCCCTTTATTCACGTAGACACTAATTACTTTGGATTGTCATGCAATGACCTGCACTCATTCTGAGGGAAAACAGCACACTGTATTCGGCACACGCTGCAGCAGATCTGCTTCTAGCTCCTTGGGTAAAACAGCCAAGCAAAGTACAAACGATTTTATAGATCGGGCCCTTGCGAAGGTGACTTGGATATATTTTGGCATTAAAATTTAATAGTATCTGCAGCAGATTTTTTTTTTCCTCCCTCTCTTCCTTCTGCTTTCTCTATGGGCTGTGCTTATAAGGAGATCCGTTTACTGAAAAGTGGGAGGAGATTGACAGACAAAATCTCCCCTGTATTTTTTTCTTAAGAGCTAAGCTTCAGCACAAAGGAAAGATCCTTGTATTTCAACAGACATCACATGCTTGGCCACTGCACAACCTGTCAGTGGAGGAAGATTTGCCAAGATCAGGTAAGACCGAAGGATCTAACTCACCATTAACAATGCATTTTCACTAACAGGCATTTTATAAGTCACTCAGTAGAAATGATCACATATAGATTGCATTACAGGTCGGAAGATTTCACATATGTGCTGAATGGTTATATAAACAGAAATGGCTTTGCCTGTAGCCTATACTTCCCAACATATGAATGAATGGCTTTGAGTATGTGTGTGTGTTATATATATATATATATATATATATATATATATATAGAGAGAGAGAGAGAGAGAGAGAGAGAGAGAGAGAGAGAGAGAGAGAGAGAATATATGTATACACACACATATATATTTATATATATATATATTTATATGTACAATTGCATTGAATCCATCTGCAATACAAAACAGTCTTGCTAGATAACATGAAGCGTTTTACAAAAAGATATGGTTCCCCTGCAATGTTCAGAATAGGGGTTGTATAAAAATAGCAAAATCCAAAACAGTTACATTAGCTTTAGAAATATCTGTGAAAAACGTACCGTAGCTATTTGCTAAGTATATACTGTATATGTTAATGTTGTGAGTTATAATGTTGCTTTTATTTTTCAGTTGGTGCACATTAATTTAAGTAACCTTACATAGTGGAAAATACTGGAATATATATGCATGGTGCTTTGATATTTGGTCTCTTACGTTCAACTGATGATATGGGCATTAAATTGTTTAGATTCTAGACCAAATAATAGCACTTAACATACTAACATATAAAAGCTTGTAATTATTGCATGATAATAATAATAATAATAATAATAATAATAATAATAATAATAATAATAATAATAATAATAGCATTAGCAACATTATGCTTTAAACCAATAATATTTTATGTTTGTTCAATTTCAGAATCTATCGTACCAAGCGAAGAATGAATTCACTAGCAGGTAAATATTTGATAACTCTGTAAATAAGAGTTCGTGCCATTATCTCTTGGTATCTTTTCAATGTGAAGGCATACCTCTATTTTCTTATACAGTTGGGAATAAAGCTGGTAGTTGAGGACATTGTAGAGAGCAGCATACAAAATATATCTAGATCAGATAACACTGCATAGAATGATCTGGAATCTGAGAATATTTTATATGTATAAATGTTTCTGAATTTGAAAATGTAAAAATACAATTGTAGTCGTAAGGTAACTGTTTTCAAATATATATAATCAATCACATATTTTTGGGGTTAATACTGTAGTAAGCAGTTTTCAGTGATTATATAGAAAGACTGATAAAGTGGATTTCATTTTGATGTTTCTAGGATGAATGTAATTTGAACACAGAGATCATTCTTGAATTTCTTGGCATTTATACTTGTGATGTCCATTATATCAGTGCCGCCCTCTTAATGCTGGCATCTGTGCAATTAGCTGCTGCTTTGGGATGGAATTTTTAAGATGAAAGAACACAACAGCTTTTTTTTTCTCTCTCTCTCTCGTTTATCCTTCTTTAGCTCGGAGGCGTTTCTCACTATACACTTGTCCAATTTTGCATTAGAGGATTGGGGGTCGGTAATTAGCAATAATAGCATATTACTAACCTAACCAACATCATGAGATTTAAATATCTTAAAGAAAGGTAGATGCAAGTCATCTGGTTAATAAAATAATCATTTATATACACTTCAGTTAACTCTACAATCGCTGATTCTGAGCTTGATGCTGACTCATGTGATAGTTTTATAGTGAATGATTTGTTAAGTTTATTGATGGAAAGGTTTAAAATATACGTGTGGAAATTATTAAGTTTGCATTTTTACAATCCTTATATTTTATTGCATTTCTGGCTTTAACTTATTCATCCCTTTTTGATTTGGCAGAAATGTGAATTTAATTGTCCCATAATCTCCTGGGAGTTCAAGATTTGCAGAGCTATCTGCTCCAGATACTCGACAGCTGCTGCATAGAACCAGTGCTGTACAGAATTTTTATTTCACTGTTTGAACAGATTGTAATAGACGCACAAAGCACTTACATGGTACTGTAGTTCATCAAATGTATTGCGTCAACAAGGATGCAAATACTTTAGGGCTTGCTACACAATAACATAATATGTCCTTGTTCAAACTAAATTTATTACAAATTCTAACCACGAGGCAAAGCTACCTATATATCTGTTTATCTACATGTTGCAATGCATATATAAATGTTACAATGAATACAAATATGCAGATATTGTTAAGAAGCACAATATCTCATGGACACAAAATAATAATATTTTCCATTTTGTTCAATATTAAAAAAAATCTAAGAATCCTGTAGCCTGTATTTCTATTTTATTTGATATTTACTAGTATTTCTCAAGGATCTGAGTTGGTAATATTTCAGTAGATTGTAATTTAGTCATTTGCAGATTTATACCCTTTACATCCACCACTTGCTCATCTTATTGAATTGCAGAGAAGCAGCCAAGTGTCAATCAAAAAATCTCATTTTCTAGTCGATTGGATGCATAATAAAAGCTGCAAGAGTGTAACAGGATGCAAATATATCTGCAAATGACTATTTTCAGCCCCAAAATAAACCTTAATGAATGCATACCTTAGAGTTTCCTAGAAAATCATTTAATTATTCAATTGTCATATAAATGACTTAGATTTGGGTCATGGTATAAAATTTCTATAGCTTTGTGGTGACATTTTTATTTTTATTCCGTTTTCCTTTATAAACTATAACACTCAGGGGGCTTTTTCATTGCATTTCTGAAATGTCATGGGCTAATCTAGGTCACATTGTGTAACAATCTTCTTCAAAATAGCCATATTGGACTTTTCATAATATGTAAAAACAAAATAGGTCATGGTTTCAAATTATTCGTTTGCTATTTTGTAGAATAAATATAAGCATTAAAGATTTTATTGTCTGCTAAAAAAAATCTGCAATGACTGAATGCAATCCTAGAGCTTTTAACAGATTCTTGAACAAAAACTGATGTATCCGACTTATAGTGGTAAAACAGTGGTTACTTACTTGATTTGTATTAATGACTGATCATCAGGAGGAGTAGTTAAAAAAGAGGCTCCCAATGTCATGCATTAGGGAACCTTCAGACTGGAGCAAGAGGAAGCAGCCAGAAAAGTTAAAGGATATTTACAGCTTATGTAGTAATGGCCTATCACAATATGCTATCACTTATTGATCAGTAGGTTCTGACCACTGGTAATACCACTGTTTCTGAGATTAAAGGGACTGTAGCACTGGTTTATGCTGCATCCTTGTTAAAGTTTACCCTGGCCAGCTTCGCTCCTTGCTTCCTAAGGCTAAATCCCCATAGTATCGGACAAAAAAACGTCTGAAAGTCGTTTGTTTTTTTCCTGATGCACGACTGCGGTTTTTGTCACGTTTTGCACAAAAACCGTGGTCAGTTCTCGTTTTTTTGTCATCAACCCATACAATTGATTGTATCGGAAGGTAAAGAAAAAACTCAAAGCGCTGGCGTATTATACAACGTGTTGTATAATACGCTGGCGCCAGAAGACTACAGGTTGTTTTTTCAGTTTGTCTGCCTGAACAATTGTATTTTCGTGGTTTTTTATAATCCTAAAACCGCCGAACATATGATCTTTTTTAGGTTCAGTGGAAACATAGCCTAACTGTGCAGGGAGCTATGACAATTCAATGGGGATTTGAATCCCAGGGTGCTGCTGTGCAGAGAATACTGCCTCCCCTCCACCCCAGAGGGGTTACACCAATCATAACATCCTAAAAGTGGGTCGCAAATACATTGATTAAGCCTAAGACAACAAGTTGGTAAAATATTTATTTAACAAGGAGACCTAATGTTTTACCTATAGAATTTTACTATTGCCAAAAGACAACTATCTATACATGTATTTAATCCTTCATTTTGGAAGGCTTCTTACAATAGGATAGTAATATATACTGTATATAGCCAATGCTTATAAAATAAGTAAAACCAAGTCGTGTTTTGCTGCAAAAAAGCTATGGTAAAAATCAATGGAGAAGAGCAATTGATATTGATGGACAATGCTACGTGCTGCTGAGCTTGATGTCAGCTAAAACCAACACCAAATTTGACCAGGCTTTTTTTGTAAAAAAAAAAAAGAAAAAAAGATAATGCGGTGTAATCTATGCTCATTTTTCCTGACACATAGAATGTGTAGAAATAAGATCAGTCCAAGTCTGGCATATTAATACCATATAGATAGATAGATAGATAGATAGATAGATAGATAGATAGATAGATAGATAGAATCTGATTTTCCTATGGGTATAAAATGACTTTAGCTTTTATAAAATGGCTTCTGTTCACTTTCCTTTACTTATATCACAGCTACAACTGGTACAAACCCAATAATTTAATTGGAAACCTAAATTGCATCATAAATGTTATTAATGTGAACAGTGGAAAAAGAACAGCAATAGCATTCTATAGTATCAAAAATAAAAACTGAAAGTGTCTGGCATATTGCATCAAGTATAGAGAAGACTATGCAGTCAACATTACTCCTAAACAGAAGATTCTATAGCTACTAAGGCAACTATTAAGCCTATACTTACATATTGAATGCACTGGTTACTTTCTTATTCATTCTTAAACATAACTAAAAATATAATACTAGAGTCTTCTTATTTTTATAATATTTATTTAACACTAAACTATTCCATAGAGTTTACAATCAGACGACAAGAATATATACCAAATTCAAACAAATGATCAAATGTTGACCCAGCTCATTGGAGCATATGATTTAACGGAGATGAGGCTAGTGACAAATTAGTTAGAGGTTTTTTTTTTTTTTTTTTACAATGGACAGGACACATAGTGTAATGGGGATGTATAAATAATGGGATATGAGGCATTCACTAAGTCATCATCTGTGCTTGCATAGATATAAAGCGCAGTAAGGGAAAAATATGTGGTAAATATAAAAGATAACAAAATCATATATTACAGGTTCTAAAAAAATACATGTTGGAAAACAGGAAAACATAGCATGTTAAGGCGTGGTATCAATATATTCCAGTTTGTAAAATAATACATAGCACAGTGCATAAGAATATGTTATATTGAAATCAATTTTGAAATTTCTACATTGCATTTACATTATATTTACTCTCTTGGTTTTAATAGTCAGAGCATACTGCAGCTTAGTGTTGTACTTAGTTTTATGATTTATTTAATTATTTATTTATTACTTATTTATTATAACAGATACATGCTGAACACTATTATCTAAATGTTTGCAATGTATAAAGGTTTTATATCATGCTGAGGATGATTTTAAATATGCTTTATTGTTTTTTGTTATATAATTGTTTTATTTTCCTGTTTTAAAACATTATAAGGATTGGTCAATATGTGTGGAAACTGAAGGTTTATGTAATATTTTGTTCTTATGTAAGAAAAAGACATAGGGAGACATGTATGATCGGGTTTTTTACCGTTTTCTGGCGTCAAATGCGAGCATTGTGACGTGAGCAGTCCACGATGTCTAATGCGCCTAATGAATGTGTTAGGCGCATTATTCGACAAGACTCGACAATTTATAATGCGCCTAACATGAGGGGGTGTTGTGGGGGCGTTCTGGGGGCGTGTTGCACTACACTCATAATATTTGACACATAAATGAATGTGGTTCGGCAAAACCGCATTACTGCTCGAACAGGCAGACCAATGCCAGTTGCCCCAAAAAAGATAAAAAATAAATAAAGTAGTTATATTTTGTATTGCCACATGCGTAATGACCTACCCTATAAATCTGTCATGTTAATTAACCCGCACGGTGAATGTTGTAAAAAAAAAAATCAAAGAATGTAAATTTTTTGTTCATCTTGCAGCACAAAAAATTAAATAAAAAGAAATCAAAACTCGTATAGATGGCAACATGGTTCCAATTAAAACATCAGTTCATCCCACAAAAAATAACCCTTATAAAGCACCATATACAGGAAAATAAAAAAGTTATGGTTATCAGAAGAAAGCGTGCATAAATATTGCTTTACATAATAAAACACCTTTTTTTACAGTGCTTCAACATAAAAAACTATATGTAATCATATCAACCCACAGAGTAAAACTAACTTGTCACATATATTGCATCTGTTAAAAATTAAATAAAAAAAAACCACTACTAGGATTGCAGTATTTTCTTCACCCTGCCTTCCAAATAACGGATTTAAAACTGGTCAAAAGGCCTTGTCCTCCCAAAAATGATACCAATAAAAATGCTGATTTATCCCACAAAAAACAAGCCCCTAGACATCTCCTTACACAGAAAAAATAAAAAGGTTATGGCTTACAGGCTATGGTGATGCAAAAACTTATTTTCCTCTTTGAATAAGAGTGGTTTTATTGTGTAAAAGCAGTAAGAAATAAAAAAATATACAAATTGGGTATTGCTGTAAATGTAAATTGTTTTTAGTTTTTAGGGGAACATGTATGAAAACTGCCTCGGTCTAAAACTTTCCCTGTTGCCCATAGCAACCAATCAGAGTTCCCCTTTCATTTTTTTAGAGCACTAAATGAAATGAAAGGGGAGCTCTGATTGGTTGCTATGGGCAACAAAGAAAGTCTTAGACCTGGAAAGCTTTCATACATGGGGCCCTTACTTTTTACAGTTCACCATGTGAGATAAATAGCACAATAAAGTTTGGGCTGTTACAGATATGGTGATACAATTACATGTTTTTTATAATAAAACATTTTGTAAGGGATTAAAAGGTTTTGTTTTTGTTCCATTTACATTCAGTTTTGTTTTTAGTTTTTTGGTCCCATTGAGTGTTCAATTAGCATACGAGTGATTTATTGCTTCTATTATACACTGCAGTTCTTCAGTATTGCAGTATATTGTGCTTGTCAGTGTAAAATAGGAAGATATCCTCTTAGGTCCTCCTTCTTGTACAAAAATGTCAGACCTAGAAACTTTCATTAGCCTATAGTGCTGTTGGTGCACTACTGGGGTTACAGAAGAAGCCACCTCCCTCTGTAAACTACTTAGGTGCCTTGATTACTATTGACCACAACATCTAAGATGATAAAAAGCAAAGATTAAAGGTTCTCACATCCCAGTCATTAGAACAGAAGCTCAGGTGTTACTAGACACTAAAACACTTGCTCCACCATTAGTGCAAAACCCATGCAGAACTTTTTCAACAAAGGCTGTAAAAAGGCATATGCAACAGAATAAAGATAATTAGTGGCATTAAAAGACATATCAGTAGTCACTAAGGAATTAAATAAAATCTCCATTATGTCATAGTAACATGTTATCCAGGGGTGAAACCTTTATATTTTACTATTTTATAAAGTAGATCACATTTTATAGTCTATCATAAAAAACAACAGACAAACCCTTTCTAAAGAGTATGAAAAATTACATATTCTGTCACTAAGAAGCATAAAAAGATATGTAAAACATGTAATTGCTTCAGAATTATTATACTCTGTTAATCGTATGCTAAAAAAGCACTTAAAAGTTAGCTTAAAGAGCTACATGAATAAACTCCTTCACTTTGAAAGGCTCCTTACAATAGGATAGTGAAGGACTAAACACATATAGTTGTAACCAGAAGTTTACGTACACTATAATAAAAAGACACATATGCATGTTTTTCTCACTATCTGATATGAAATCAGTATAAACCTTACCAGATTTAGGTCAATAAGGATTACCAAAATTATTTATAATTGCCAATTGTCAGAATGTCAGGCATTTTATTATTTTCTGCAAAGTCAAAAGTTTACATACACAAGGATGCCTTTAAACAATTTGGGACAGCCCATATGATGATGTCATGTCTTTGGAAGTTTCTCATAGGATTATTGGCAACATCTGAGTTAATTGGAGATACAATTGGGGATGTTTTTTAATGCACATCAGAAACACATTGCTTTTGTGTATAACATCATGGGAAAGTAAAAAAAAATCAACCAAGATATCAGGAAGAGAACTATGGACTTGCATAAGTCTGGAACATCCTTTGTTGCAATTTCCAGATACCTGAAGATGCCTCGTTCGTCTGTACAAACAATTATACACAAGTATAATTGTAGAAACAAGATGGGAATGTCCAGTCATCATACCGATGGGTTCTGTGTGTCAGAAATGAACGTGCTTTGGTCCGACAACCCAAGAGCAAAAGAAAAAGAACTTGTGAAGATGCTAGCCGAAGCGGGTAAAATTGTGTCATTATTCACAATGAAAAGGTAGTGTATCAACATGGGATGAAAGGCCGCTCGTCCAGGAAGAAGCCATTACTCCAAAAAATAAAAAATAAAAACCAGATTAATGTTTACAAATGCACACAGAAGCAAAGACCTACATTTTTGGAGACATGTCCTGTGGTCTGACGAAACTGTTTGACAATATTGACCATTGTTACATTTTGAGGAAAAAGAGAGAAGCTTGGAAGCTTAACAACACCTGTGAAACATGGGGTGGCAGCATCATGTTGTGGGGTTGTTTTGCTGCAGGAAGGACAGGTGCACTTCACAAAATAGATGGCACCATGAGAAAAGAAGATTATGTGGCAATACTAAAGCAACATCTCAAGACACCTGGCAGGAAGTTACAGCTTGGCCAGAAATGCTCTTCCAAATGGACAGTGACCCGAAGCATACTGCCAAACTGGTTAGAAAGTGGCTTAAAGGGGTTTTGCCATGATCTAATGTTGACGTGGGATCCTCCAAAATGGGTATTTAATCCCTTTTCTAAATATATGTGATTATAAAAAGTGTAGCCTGTGATAGCTACAGCCTGACTAAGATGCCCTTAGTTTCCTGACTGTTTACATTAGCTAAGACCAGGAGCTGACAGGAGCTGATCTGGCCATCTGGCCACTCTTGGGTTGTTTGCACTTCTTATCTGATGGCAGGGCACATGAATGAGCTTTGAAAGGAGTGGGAGAAAAGAGCCTGTTTCTTTGTATAGAGAATCCACTGGTTGTAATTTAATTATGTGAGCAAACATGCAGACACTCCCTGGATCCCTGCTCAGCCCTCCTTCCCCCCTGAAGCAGTCCTTGAATGAACAAAAGAACGCTGCCTACTTGTAACTTATCTTCTCTCCTGAGCAGATAAGAGGGAGAAACAAAACCCGTAGAGCTTGTGCACAATACAGTTATCCTCTGTGGATTAGCCAAACAATGTTTATTCAACTACAGAGACTGAGTATCAGTCTCGGGAGCGTGCATGGGAGGTAGAGCGATGACATCACAGAGGAGGAACTTGTTTTTTTAAACACAGAAACACAATGCCCCTTTCTCAAGACTTTAGATCAGAGTATCAGCCTGTTAGGTGATTAAATCACTTCTTTGCAAAACCTCTTTAAGAATAACCAAGTCAATGTTTTTGAGTGCCCATCATAAATCCCTGATCTCAATCCTATTGAAAATGTATGGGCAAAGCTGAAAAGGCAGGTGCGAGTAAGGCGACCTACAAACATAGTTCAGTTACACCAGTTCTGTCAGGAGGAATTGGCCAAAATTCCTACCAACCATTGTAAGAAGCTTGTGGAAGGATATCCAAAATGTTTGACCCAAGTCATACAGTATAGGGGCAATGCTAACAAATACTAATGAAATGTATGTAAACTCTTGACTTTGCAGAAAGTAATAAAAATGCCTTAAAAATTCTCTCTCTCCTTATTCTGCATTTGGAAAATATAAAATTTTTTTTGAATCCTAATTGACCTAAAACGAGTAAGGTTTATTCTGATTTGATGTCAGATAGTGAGAAAAATAAGCACATGTGACTTTTTATATAGTGTTTGTAAACTTCTGGTTTCAACTGTATGTATAGTTGTCCTTTGGTCATTGTAAAATTCTATAGGTAAAACATTAGGGGACACATGTATGAAACTGTCTAGGTCTAAAACTCATTTTGTTGCCCATAACAACTAATCAGAGCGCCCTTTTCATTTCATGTAGTGCTCTGGAAAAATAAGAAGGGTGCTCTGATTGGTTGTTATGAGCAACAAAGTGAGTTTTAGACCTAGACAGTTTTCCTACATGTGCCCTAGGTCTCTTTGTTAAGTAAATATTTTTCCAACTTGCTGTTTTAGGCTTGATCAATGTATTTACTACCAACTTTTAGGATCTCTGCACATTGGCAATTTTCATATCAGGCCTCTTTTGTTGGTCAGAGTTGCATACCCTGCTGCACATTCACATTCAGTATGAAATGTGATCATGTTGGATCATTCTGGATCTGTCAAATCCGTCAAGGACTCTGCACTAGCCATAACGCTAGTGTGAGCAGATCCTAATAAATAGTTTATACAGATATTAATCAAATATCTTCTTTTTAATGTCACAATTTTGTATTACTGAAATGGACATAGCCTCAAAGGGGCTCTATATCCTTGTGGGGTCTCCAAATTAGCTTAAAATAATAAAGGTGCACATCACAACATGCCCTGATGATGTGAAAATACTTTCTGTCTTTATTCACAAAATGGCAGGTTTTTTATACCCTTTGCAGGTTAGTGAGATAAGAAAGCATCACATGGACCTGGCTGTTAGGGTCTATTGGTTACATCCTTATCTAAGGAACACTCCCCACAACTCAGGAATGTCTGGGCACAGGGCATAACTTCAGAAGAAGTGCCATCTTGGATTACATAGTGATTATCTCTACAAACATAGTATGTGTCGGCCATTTTGTTAACACTTTAGTGACAAAAGATATACAGGCAGCTTTTACGTGCTATAATATAAAGGCATACAAGGTGTTATACTAACTAATACATTAAAATGGAGACACAAAGGATATAACCTTTGTTCCCATTCACACCATTACCACCATTCTTATTCTTATTGTGGACTGTCATATTTCCAAAGTGTTGTCCATAGAGTTATTATTTTTATTATTTTTACTGTTTATTTTAAAACACCATTAATACAAGGTATTAATCAAAGTATGGTATGATCAAAGTGTCTCAAATATATTACATGAGAAAAGGACAAACAAAATATTAGCACTAATTAACAACAAACTGAAGAAGAGAGGAATGACCCTGATTGCGATGGCTTGCAATCTACAATGGTGGAGAAAAGAAACAGAAATCGAGGGACAGAGATGTTTGTATTAGGCCGGGTTCACACGATGTATAGGTAGTACAGGCTTGGATGTGTGGCTTAAAAGATAGGCCAAAGTGAAAGGATATCCCAAGGCAATGGACTTGTGGGACTAGGGAGAGTGTGGAGACATTGAATGTGATAAATAAATTTAATACAGAGGTTGAGTGGGATGCTGCAAAGATGATAAACTCTGTTTTCTCCATTTTAAGTTTGATAAAGTGGCAGGAGAAGAAGGAGGCTATGGAGAATAGACATTTTGGCATCCTGGAAACCAGAAAGTCGACATCTGGGCTAAATATGTAAATTTTAAATTTTATTTTGTTTTATTAACTGTTTTGGAGGTTGGGAATTGTAGCGTGCAGTGATTACAATTGTTTCGTAGGGGGACATGTATGAAAACTGTGTAGGAAAGGGCTTTCATTACTTCGTTTTTCAGTTCCTATTGAATTCTTGACCACATGGGGGCAAAATCGCATGTACACTACACTGCAATGCTAATGTATTGCAGTATATTTTACATTTACAGCATTTCTTTTACACCTTAGGATCATGCCTCAGGGAAGAGGGTGGTCAGGTGATAAAAGGCGGTACCCTATGTCTAATGGATTAGAGAGTGGGATCATGTTGACTGTGTCACATAAGTAGCTAAGTGGCTTGGATCAATCTTGTCTCTGAGAGTGGGTTCAGTAGCAATTAACAGCTGATACCTGCCATGAATGGAGTGAGCTTGTTTTCTGAGGTCGTTGCATACACTATTCCTGACATTGAGATATGCATGTGTCTAGTATGCCTGGAATGGATTAATGTTCTTCCTATGCTTTAAATTTCTGGTTCTTGTTGCTTTACTGAATTTAAAGATATTGGCTGTTTTTTGGTGGCATTCCAGAGACTTAGGGGGACATGTATGAGAACTGTCTATGTCTAAGACTGTCTATGTTGCCCATAGCAACCAATCAGAGCTCCCCTTTCATTTCATATAGTGCTCTGAAAAAATGAAAGGGGAGCTCTAATTGATTGATATGGGCAATAAAGAAAGTCTTATACAGTTTTCATACTTGTGGCCCTTAGAATTTGGTTGTCATTATTACTGCTGACCACCTATCTTTACTCTAGCAGTGGCTGAAATGGTGTACTCACTCCCTGATGTATCTTGTCATCCTCATAGGAGCTTATTCATCTTTCTTACTGACAAACTTTACTCTTTCAGGGCCTCATGTATGAAAACTCTCTAGGTCTAAGACTGTCTTTGTTGCCCATAGCAACCAATCAGAGCTCCACTTTCATTTCATATAGCACTCTGAAAAAATGAAAAGTGTGCTCTGATTAGTTGCTATGGGAAACAAAATAAGTCTTACACCTATACAATTTTCATCGATGTCCCCATTAGTGTTCTTTAGCCTCATTCTCTGCTTTTAAAACCCCTCCACTATTATTGTCCCTCTATCAGGTTAAGTTAGGAATAACAGTGCTGAAATGTTACTCACTGCGGTAGTACCACCCATAGCTTGAACAGGATGTGAAAGTCTTATGTTTCCTGTGAAGAGCAGGCTCTGCAAAATAGCCAGATGGGAAAACCCGTTTTTAATACTCTTCTATAATAAAATCCATAATCAATCTAATTTATCTATCAACTATCATCATATATGTTTTGGAATGTATTTGTTCCTAATTGACCTAGAATAACTGTAGTTAGACCACAAACCAGTCATTAATTTTATTGGACAGGGTACTACAGCTTCACTATTTAGGGTGCTTCTGTCACATAAATGCCAATTTTGTCTAATGTTTCACAAATTATTTAAAAATAATGTGACATATACATACACACACATCTTTGTAAAACTAATCAGCCAGTCAATATATATATTATATATATATCTTTATCTACATCCTGCCAAATGACTGGCTGATTAGCGTTACATTGTTATGACCAACAGTGTATATGATAGTAATGGCTGTAGGTTCAACCTACAGAATTTTACGAAAGCGAGCACACCCCTCACATTTTCACATTCGTGTAGATATTGAATTATATCTTTTCATGGTACAACAGTGAAGACATGACACTTTGATACAATGCAAAGTAGTCAGTGCACAGCTTGTGTACCAGTGTGAATGTGGTGTGCCCTCAAAAAAACTCAACACAAAGCCATCAATGTATAAACTGCTGGCAACGAAAGTGAGTACACCCTTATGTGAAAATGGACTAATTGCACCCAAAGTGTCAATATTTTGTGTTGCCGCCATTATTTTTCAGCACTTCCTTAAAACTTTTAGGCATAGCATTCACTAGAACTTCACAGGTTGTCACTGGAATCCTTTTCTACTCCTCCATGATGACATCACAAAGCTGGTGGATGTTAGAGACCTTGCACTTCTCCACCTTCCATTTGAGGATGCCCCACAGAACCTCAATAGAGTTTAGGTTTGGAGACATGCTTGACCAGTCCAGCACCTTTACCCTCATTTTCTTTAGCAAGGCAGTGGCCGTCTTGGAGGTGTGTTTGGGGTCATTATCATGTTGGAATACTGCTCTACGGCCCGGTTTCTGAAGGTAAGCGATCATGCTTTGCTTCAGTATGTCACAGTACATGTTGGCATTTATGGTTCTCTCAAAGAACTGAAACTCCTGACAGCTGTCAACACTCATGCAGCCCAAACCATGACATCCCCACCACTATGCTTGACTGTAGGCAAGACACACTTGTCTTTGTAATCCTCACCTGGTTGCCACTGAACACACTTAACATCATATTTTTATTTGGTCTCATCAGACCACAGGACATGGTTCTAGTAATCCATATTCTTAGTAAACTTGTCTTCAGCAACTGTTTGCAGGCTTTCTTGTGTACCATCTTTAGAAGAGGCTTCTTTCTGGGATGACAGCCATGCAAACCAATTTGATGTAGTGTGCGGCATATGGTCTGAGTGCTGACAGGCTGACCTCCATCCATTTAACCACTGCAGTAATGCTGGCAGCACTTATACAGCTATTTTGAAAACAAAATCTCTGGATGTGATGCTGTGCATAAGCACTAAACTCCTTTGGTCGACCATAGCGAGGCCTGTTCTGAGTGAAACCTGTTTTGTTAAGCCACTGTATTGTTTTGGCCACCATGCTGAAGCTCAGTTTCACCAATCATTTTTTCTGATCCTCAGAGAGTTCTTTGCCATGATATGCCACATTGAACTTCCAGTGACCAGTATGAGAGTGATAACACCAAATTTAACACAACTGCTCCCCATTCACACCTGAGACCTTGAAATACTAATGAGTCACATAACACCATGGTGGGAATATGACAACTTCAACACAATTTGTCCATTTCCACTTAGGGGTGTACTCACTTTTGTTGCCAGAGGTTTAGACATTAATTGCTGTGTGTTCAGTTTTTTGAGGGCACACCAAATGTACACAAGCTGTACACTGACTACTTTACATTGTATCAAAGTGTCATATCTTCGGTGTTGTCCCATGAAAAGATTTCATAAAATACTTAAAAAAATGTAAGGGGTGTACTTTCTTTTTTGAGATACTGTATGTTTCATTTATTGTAAAACAGTACCAATTGTTAAAAGACCAATTAGCTCACCTTTCTCAGTTCATATAATTCTATGAAAAAAATGAAAAGGGGCTCTGATTGGTTGTTATTGGCAACAAAGAAAGTCTTAGACCTAGACAGTTTTCATATATGAGGCCCTTTGTGCATAGGACAGGTTCTGATAAACTGAACCCACCATAAGCAGTGGTACCTTGACTTAAGAGTGTCTTGTCTTAAGAGTTTTGAGATAAGAGCAGTCGCTTTGTCCATTTTTTGCTTTGAGTTAAGAGTGAATATTTTAGTTAAGAATGAGGGAGAGCAGACTTGCATTGCAGCCGCTCATGCTCAAAAGCACCTCATCTATAGCCCTCCATGAATCTTAAGCAAGTAATCTGCTCTGCAAACCATCTACCATTATAGCAACATTGTGTGAATCCATCCTAAGTGAAGGGAAAAAAAGACAATTTAAGTTTAGCGATCTCCACCATCTTCAGCAGCATCTTCATCTGACTTTCAAGGTCAATACACTTAAAAGGGTTTTCTCACCACAGGCTTTCACAGACATGAGCTGTTTTTCTCTGTCTTACAGCTTCAAATCCAGGGGCAGGTCTCTCCTCCCAGTAGGCATGTCTTCCCTCAATGAGGATTGGTGACATCATCACACCCCCTCCCTGCTCCCTCCTGAGTCACATCATCATCATTCGGGACGTGGAGGGAGGGGATGTCACAGCTCGCAGACCCCTGCAGTGGCAGTTTCATCCCTGGAATTGTCAATCCCTCCACATCCCTTTTAAACCAGAACACCTTTTGCAAAAAAATTTTATACACACAGTCTGAAATGATTAAACAAATGTGAGAAATGCAGTCTACCCCCCCCCCCCTCTGTTTTCAGGCAGGAGGTATAGGGGGAGCAGAATGCATAAGGCTGTGTTATATGGGGGAGAGGAGAGTAAATATAACAGCTAGAACTAAAAAAAGGGCCAAAACCTCACAATAGCTATCACTGGGAGAGGGCATAGAGAGCCAGGTGCCTTTTTTACAAAGACACGCCAGCACCTGCAAAGAAGGCTGGGGACCCTATTAATTAAATTTTTTTTACACATCTCGAGGGAGAAGAACAGGTGCAGGCAGCCAATCACGAAAAGGGGCGTGGTCCCCACAGGCGGCTGTCCCAACCAGAACTTAATAAAAATCAGGGAGCCCCTCACAGCAAAGTGGGGGATGGGACGGTATAAAATATTTTTTACAGTGACATGTTTTGTTAATATAACTTGAAAAAAAAAAGGTGGTGGTTTTGGAGGGCATGGAACAGATTAATGAAGTTTCCAGTCATTTCTTTGGGAACATTTGCTTTGACATAAAAAGCAATTGATTTAAAAACAAAGCATAGAACAAATTTTAAAACCCTATCCAAGTATCACGGGAAAACGAATTAGCAAAGACTGTCCTAATCCTAAAAATTTTAATAGTTTTGAGCAGTTTCATATTTAGTAACAGCTACAATGTCTTATGTCACTGTAACATGGGATACAACTGAATGCAGGATTTGATCTGGATGTTTCAAAAATTTATGGGACCTGAAACTAAAATTTATATGATTGTACCTGCTGCAATAAAGTTGCTCAATGTCTTTCCTTCCTTTTATAGTCTGCTACAAGGGTATCCTTGGGAAAAGTATTTGTACTGTAGCTTTTTATCATTTTTCTCTGTTTGCATCTATTCCTCATGCAGTCATTTATACATGGATTCCACTTAAAACATGCTCAAAGAATTTTACTTAAAAAACCAGACCCAAGAAAATGCCCCGCCAAAATTTCAAAAACAAATAATTCTGCCGCGTAACTTTCTTGTGATAATTCACAAGTGAAGGATGTGTATAAAATGGTAATTTATAACCAGACATAAAAAATATTGTGCATTCCAAGCTACATACTCAATTTAATACATAGTTTCATGTTTAAAATTTTAGGGAACAGTAAACAAAAAACACAACAAAAAAAGTTTAAAGTGTTTGATTAACCACTTGCTGACTACCCAGATTTTAAAACACGGCCCCGGTAGAAATTTTATCTTTGCACGAGCCACGTCATTAATTGAAACAGTTGTATGGCTAGATAGCCGCCTATCACGCTAGCGGCCCCCACAAGAAGACAGAAGGGGAAATTTTACCACTTTTCCTTTAACCCCCGCTCTGTAGACAGCGCTTAATGAGTGCACTATACACAGACAGGCAGCCTGAATTCTTCTTGCCTCTTAGCCCATTGGTAACTTGACCGCCAGGGCTCAGAATTTGCAAGAGCTGCTGGGTCTTATTAAACTAAGCTCAGCTCTAAAGCCAGTAAAGGAGATGCATTTTCCCTGTAACTTGGACTAAAATAGCAGCCTTAGTTACAGGGAAAATGGAAAATTTTTTTAAAAAATTTGCCTTTTTCTCACCTTATGGGGGTACAGTATGTAAAATAAAATAATTTAAAAAAACACACCCAAAATAGCATTTTATTTAAATTAAAACAAACAGCCCAAACCACAACTTTTATCCTCACCCCCAACTAACCCAGTTCACCTATATATAAACGTTTGTGGTGGAAAAGTGACTTAATACAACAAAAACAAAAAAATCATGTATATAAAATATAACCTTTAATATTACTACTAAAATGATCGATTCCTTAATAGTACACAACATAAATAAACAAAACAACACACCTATATGCCCTGTAAGGGACACACCAAAAAACTAAAATTGTGACTTAAAAGTGACTTAATTACAAAACTTATTTTAGCACCACTTTTGCTGCTAAATAAATAAGTACATAAAAAAATGAGGAATGCAGACTTTTTTTTATTTCCCTAGTATATAAAAATAATGTAAAGATTACATAAAAAATAAAACTTAACATGTTATGAAAAAAGGTGAAAAAAACAGTATTATAATCGTGAGCAAGAAAGTTTTAGGGCACGCCCACACGGTATATGCAAAATGCCAGTTGGGTTCTGTTCAAGAATCTGGCCATTATTTTATCGTTTTTCAAAGGTTTTGGGGGACGGTTTTGTCCGCAGTCTGCAGATTCACCCGTCCCCCATAGCCATTGAATTGCACACTTTCCACGCAGAAGATTGTGCATGCTCCAAGTTTTTCGGAATGCCAGCAGCTGAAAATCTATGGGTATGGCTTCTTGTTGGTTTTCAGATGGTTTTCCAATATGCAAAATGTCTGAAAATCTGGCCAGTAAAGTATGCTGTGTGGATGGACCCTTATAGTATTCAAACCCATGTGAACTATAGAAAAGAAAGATGTGCCTGGTCAGGAAGGGGAATAAATGACCGGTCAAGAACTGGTTAGTTATTGAAACATGTAAATAATGTGCAGTTTTTTTTTTGGTTTTTTTTTGTTATTCATTATCATTTTTATACATTATCTACTACCAAAAGAAGGTGACTATAAAATGCATTATACTATTGAAGTTTATTATATTATTGACATATGATATTGTATATATCTTTACATGCCGGTAGGGTTCTGTTCAAGAATCTGGTCATTATTTTATCTTCTTTCAAAGGTTTTGGAGGATGGTTCTGTCCGCAGTTTGCAGATTCACATGTTATTGGTCGCACAAAATGATGCCACGGCACAAATTTCAAAAGTAGAAAATGTTTGGAATTTTTTTACGGTACTAAAGCATGACAGACACAGTACACGTTTGGTATTGACGGATGCGTATCATCATGTAGAATACAGATAACACATAATTTTTGCCAAAGAATGAATGTCGTGAAAAAAAAAAAAAAACACCCACAAACATAGTGCAAGTACTTTTTTTTTCACATTTTGCCCCAGTATATTCTATGGTAATATGAATAATACCATTAGAAAATACATCTTGTCCCGCACAATAAAAGCCTTCATGTGTCTATGTAGGTGGAAAAATAAAAATTTTATGTCTTTCAGAAGGCAAGGAGGAAAAAAAATTAGAGCCATATTATTATGACCGTCCATCAGGAAGGCGTTAATGTCCCCCCTCGTCAGGTATAGGCAGTTTAATGTCCCCCATCGGCAGGTATAGGCAGTTATATGACCCCCATAGGCAGGTATATGTCTTCCAAAGGCAGGTAGAGGTAGGTATATATCTCCCATAGGCAGGTATAGGCATTTTTTTTTAAAAGAACATAAAAAAAAAAAGTACTTACATCTCTCCCACCTGCTCCAATGCACTGCGTCTTCTTCCCGAAACAGGTAGCGTGCTGTCATCAGGCCTCGCAGGCAGCATGATTACACAGCATGCTGCCTGTGCTGGAAACTCTAAAAGGCCCCAAGTCTGTTTGCGGCCCTCCGGAGTCCTCTGCGGAGCAGAGAGCGCTCGGTGTCTGCTCTGCAATAGTATCTTCAGCTGTATGCGCTCCCAGAGGAAGCTCATATTTTGTGCTGAAAACTCGGCTTATACTCGAGTATATACAGTAATCTGGCTTTGGTATACTTGGTATTATTAGCAATCTGCGGATCACAGGGATTGCTTAGCTATGTATACATTTGGTTGGAAGATCCTGCCAGTCAGATTGAGCGTTTCATCAGTAAAACATCTGTGAACCACATTGCAGGAAAAAGTACAGTCTGTCAGCAGACGTTGTGCTGCTGAGATACAGTAATTAATTGGCTCTCTTCGGTACAGTACAGTGCTTGAAATGGAAAACAGCATAGATTTTCTCTTTTCTTCTGACAGAACATGCCAATCCAGCTGGGGGGGGGGGAGGGGTAGGTTGCTGGTCAGATTTTTTAGCCTCTCCATCTCACACGGCTAGATTTGAACATTTGTGCCTAGGTCCCTTGTCTTTGAATAGGAGAAATTAGACAACTCATGGATCCGCATCATAACAGGCTGCCTATGTTGCAACTGGCAAGTGTGTGAGGCATTAACAGAGGCAGATACTCAGGGATAACTTTAAATGAAGACCCCTGATGGCCCCTAACACTGGTATAAGTTATATGAGGACTGAGTTTCATTGTAGTTAAACAATGAGATGCTGTTCAAGGTTTCACCTGACATCTCTGATTAATGCTATTAATATGAATGATGGAGTTTGCGACAATTCCAACTGAATCATGTCATCGCTTCCTCTAAATCTGACCTCATTGGTTCTACAATAATATACAATAGATCACAATGTTAAGTAATGTTTACGCACAGCTACATTTATTGAAAGGTAAGTTTAAACTTTGAGGAGCCTTCCCATTATCTATAGAATATAATACAAACTACTAAAATGTTTGTGTTTCTTAAATGCCTTTATATCATTTAACATGTCTTTGTTCTCATTCCCCAAAGAATGTTACAGTCAATTGGCAATTATTTTAGTGAGTTAGGGTGCTTTCACACGGTGCGTTTTTGGTGCGTTTTTGGATGCGTTTTTTGTGCAGGAAGGCACAGCAATTAATGATATACATTGTTGCACAAAAACCGAATCCCAAAAAACCGCACCAAAAACGCACAGTGTGAAAGCACCCTTAAAGATCAAGCAGGCATGCACAGCCTAGCTTATTTTGATGGCACTTAGAAGGATAGCTACAAAACATAGGCACATCGGTATCCACTGAACATTTGCAGCCCCCCAGAATCTTAACTAGCAGATTATTCAGAGACCTCTACTCTAATTGTGGTCAGTATTTGGACATTCACATGACATACATGCCAAACTATTTCTGATTCATAACAGTTCAACATATGTTGTTTCTAAGGTAAAAAAAAAAAAGATTACTCTGTTCACTAATATCCCCCTTGGATACCCCATTGTGGAACTCCCCTGGTCTGAATTAATTACATCTTTTACAAGACACTTTTCACTTGCAGAACTGTAGTGAGTACATAGAAGATATTTTTGAGAACAATATTCTCATCAATTCATCAATTACAGTCCATTTATCCTGATCACTTTTACAAATATCCCAAACTTGGACATGCATTAAATTCAGTTTCCTAGCCCTGACATGCTATTTTAAAGTATTCTCACATAAGAGAAATTTGTTCACAGGACTAAGGTGACCTAATAGCCATGATATAGTCATATTTTTTTAAACTTTTAAATCTTCTTGCCCTTCACAGCAGAAGTGGAAAACACCGAAAGCTCCTTAATTGTGGCACCTCCTATTATCTTTTGTAATAATATCTCTCTGCATTACTACCACTGAATAACAACTCATCCAACTTTGTATTATATACTAGCGCTATCTCCCCCTACTCTGACTTTACAGATTGCTGATTTCCCATTTCTGGATTTCTTTTTGCTCCTCCGAGTGAAGAATGTGAAGGATATTTTGTTGATTACACACTCCTTTTACTTGAACTGTGAAGCTTACATATAGTTACATAGTTAGTTCAGTTGAAAAAAAGACACAAGTCCATCAAGATCAACCAAGGGTGGGGAAAATGTGGATAAAATGAGGGAGATGTGAAGTTTTTTTAGGCTTAGTTTACCTTACTGATATAGGCTTTGAAACCCATAAGGCAAGAACCACTCTGCTCTGATCCTCGAATCACCATCAGACTGGATCCAGATATTTTATACAGCAATAGGGATGAATTTTTTTATTTTTCAGGTAATGTCAAAGCCTTTTTTAAAATTCACAATTTTCCGCTGTACCACTCCTAAACAGGTTATTTCACAGATTTACAGTTCTTACGGGAATGAATCCTTCTTCCCAAAAAAGGGGAATTTCCCCCTGTCTTTTGAGAGGGTTTTACATGAAATAGCTGCTCTCCATACTTTTTTAGAGGCCATTTATATGCTTATATAAATTAATGATGTCTCCCGGGAGCCGTCTTTTCTCAAGACTTTCTAAATTTAATTCTTTTAATCTCTCCTCAATCTAATCCCATGTGTCTTCTACAT
The DNA here is from genome assembly GCA_025379985.1 of Phyllomedusa bahiana. Classification (NCBI taxonomy): domain Eukaryota; kingdom Metazoa; phylum Chordata; class Amphibia; order Anura; family Hylidae; genus Phyllomedusa; species Phyllomedusa bahiana. The sequence continues at coordinate 5,330 of JAODAL010016249.1, read as the reverse complement.
GTTCCCAATGTTGGGGCATACTGAATAACTAAGATGCTCCATTCCCCTTATTTTTTTGGTGGCTCGTTTTTTGCCTCCTCCATCCATTACATTCTTTCTAAAAAAAGGAGCCCAAACTGAACAGAAATTTTCCAAGTAGGCTGCACTGATTTTTATAAGCAAAATTTTACAACCCTGTCCCACAAGTTCATACCTTTTTTAATAACGCCAATACCTAGGCAACAAATTGACACCTTTTTTTCTATAATCTATACTACATTACCCCAACCCTTCTCAAAGCTATTCCCCATTTTGCACATCCTGCAATTATTAACCAGATGCAAAACTTTACTTTACCACATTGAACCTCATTTTCCAAGGGGTTCCCCAAACACTCAGGGGTTCCAGATTGGTTGCATTTTTAACGTCACCTGTTTGGTGCATCTGAAAAAACAAAAAATTAATAACTACATTGAATAAAAGAGGATCCAGTACTGAGCCTTGGGGTAAACCATATGAGGGTCTCATAAAATACTATTACGGGAATTGGAAGAATACAATATTATAAGTGTTTGCCACAGGGTTTTACTAAGGGAAAAGTTGTCAAAAAAACCTGATCTGCTTTTTTGAAATGTTAGTGAAGTCTGGATTTGGAGGGGCTGTGATAATGTGTTTTTAGACTTTGCAAAAAGGGATTTGACACTGTCCCTCATAAGCATTTTTTTGGGTAAATAAGAATCCATTTTGTTAGAAAAACAGTGTGTAAATTGGGTTAAAAACGGCTACGACTTACTCAGAGTGGGGGTAAATGATTCCTACCTTTGGGTCCCCGTTAAGATGGGGTGCCACAGGGGGTCAGTATTGGGTCCTCTTTTTTTTAATGTAGTATTAATATTATAGTTACATAGTTACATATTATACGGTTGAAAAAACCGTGCCATCAATTCAACCAAGGGTGGGGAAAATGTGGTGAAGGGAGAGAAACGAGGGCATTTAAACACAGCCCCCACCCCGGTTCATGCCCTGGAACCACAAGGGAAGAACCAATCTCCCAGTGAGACCATATCCTTTGACCCCCCGAGCCTCCACCCGCCCAGGATCCAAATTTTTCATAGCACATTGCATTAATATTCTTTTGTTTCCCGGGAAAGGATCTAAGCCTTTCTTTAAACTCTCTACAGTTTCCTGCGGGGACCAGCTCCTCAGGCAGGCATTCCCCCAATTCACAGTTCTTAAAGTGAAGAACCCTTCTCCACTGGAGATTGAATCCCTTTTTTTTCTTTCAAGGGAAAGTCCCGTTGTCTTTGAGGAGGGTTCACTTGAAATTATTTTTTTTCCCCCTATTTTTTTAGGGGCCATTTATAAAAATTTTAATTTAATCATGTCCCCCCCCAAGCCGTCTTTTTTCAAGACTAAATAAGTTCAATTAAATAACCCTTCCCCCTAACTAAGATGCCCATTTCCCCCTTTAATTTGGTTGCTCGTCTTTGTACTCTCTTAATCCATTGCATCCTTCTATAAACGGGGCCCAAACGAACAGCATTTCTAAGTAAGGACCACCAATGCTTTGTACAGCGGGAGAATTACATCCTTTCCCCATCCACCCTTTTAATACACACCAATTCTTTCTTGCCCTAGAGGCAGCTGATTGACATTGCAGCTGTTCGAGCATGATCTACAAGAAGCCCAGATCTTTTTTCAAAAACATGCTCCAAGTTTTCTCCCCCTAGGACATATGATACCTGCAGATTATTTCACCCGATGCAGAACCTTACATTTATCCACATTGAACCCCATTTAAGTGGATGCCCCTGCACTAAACCCGCAATTGGTCATCTGCAATAATCAAACCGTGCTATTTAAACCCCCTTTCCCTATATTTTTAAAAAATCATTAAATAAGAGGGACCCAATACTGAGCCTGCGGGACACCACTCACAACGGGGGCCCCTCAGAGTATAGTCATTTACCACCACTCCTTGGGGGTGGGGGGTTTAATAGCACGGTTTCTATTTTTGCAGAAACCAACATTAGGATTTGGGAAAAAAAAGGGAAGATGCCATAAATTTTCAACAACTTGGACACACTGATGATTTGGGGAAACTACTCACAAAAGAGGTTCAATGTGGATAAATGAAAGGGTTCTGCACTGGGGACAAATAAACTGTGGGAAATATGTCCTTGGGGAAAAAAATTGGGGAATCACTTGTTTTAAAATATTTGGGGTTTCTTAATCTAGACTACAGAACAGCATGCAGATCAATCAGCTGCCTCTAAGGCAAGTAGGATATTGGCGTGTATTAAAAGAGGCTTGGACTCGCGGGACAAGGATGTAATTCTACCACTGTATAAAGCATTGGTGCAACCTCACTTAGAATAAGCTGTTCATTTCTGGGCTATACTTTATTGTAAAGATGTAATGGAGCTAGAGAGAGTGCAAAGACGAGAAACCAAATTTGTAAGGGGAATGGAGCATCTTAGCTATGAGGAGAGGTTAGTAGAATTGAACTTATTTAGTCTTGAGAAAAGACAGCTTTGGGGACATGATTAATTTATAATAATATATAAATGGTCCCTACAAAAAGTATGGGGAAAAATTATTTAATGTACAGCCCCCTCGAAAGACAAGGAGACATTCCCTTCGGCTAGTGAGAAAAGGTTTCAATCTCCAGAGGAGAAAAGCGTTCTTCACTGTAAGAACTGTAAATCTGTGGAAATAGCCTGCCCGAGGAGCTGGTTTTCAGCAGGAACAGTTGGGAGTTTCAAGAAAGGCTAGATATCTACCTGAAACAAATGAATATTAATGTGTACGTTTGCTGTGTAAAATTCTGGAAACCTGGGTGGTGGCGGCTTTTGGGGTCAGAGATGGGGTCTTCCCTGGAGCAGATTTGGTTCTTGCCTTGTGGGTTTCAAGGCATCCCAAACATGGGAGGCTGGGCTTAAAATCATTGTCTCCCTCCCTTCACCCACATTTTCCCCACCCTTAGTTGAACTTGATGGACATGAGTCCTTTTTCAACCGTACTATGTAACTGTGTAACCACTCATAACCGGGGACCACTCAGAGTAAGAGTCTTTTGTCACCACTCTCTGTGTACGATTCGTTAACCAGTTTTTAATCCAGTTACACACTGTTATTTCTTACCCAATAGATTTTAATTTACACAATAGACGCTTATGAGGGACAGTGTCAAACGCCTTTGCAAAGTCTAAAAACACTATATCCACAGCCGCCTCGCGATCCAGACTTTTACTCACCTATTCATAAAAACAGATTAGGTTGATCTGGTGGATTCTTTCTTTAGTAAAACCATGCTGGCAATCACTTACAATATTAAATTCAGCCACATATTCCTGTATGTAGCCCCTTATGAGCCCCTTAAACAGTTTTTCCACAATGGATGTTAAACTTACTAGTCTATAATTACCTGGACACGACTTGGATCCTTTTTTGAAGATGGGAACTAAATTTGCCTTGCGCCAGTCTCCTGGCACTATACCAGTCACCAGAGAATCTCTAAATATCATCTACAGGGGAACAGGGATAACCAAGCTAAGTTCTTTAAGAACACTTGGATGTAAGCTATACCAGCAATCCCTTTTGTCAAACAAATTAAACTATGGTCCTTCCTTCCTTCCTACCTATTTCACTTACCCATGTGTAAGTCATATTGTTGATTAAAAAAGAAGTGACAAATTTTAGTTGAATCTTTACATTTATTTTTTTGATTGCCATATTGCTCTTTTCATAATGGCATATGTTAAACATTGTGTAAATGAAAAAAATGTGTTTTATATCTGTTTCTTGTTGTTTAGGCTTCAAAAAATGACTTAAAAATAATAAGCAAGACAAGGAATTCTTGTCATTTTAATGAAGCACAGAAAGGGGTATTATTACAGCTATTCTGTGACCTTGACAAAGTCATGATATTCTAATGTCACAAGGAATGTAGATTTTAAGCTGTTTTAGACAAAATTACTGTGGTCAAAGCTCATTATCTTGTGACAGTTGAAGGAAAGATACACACAGTTTCAATTATTTTTTCTTTTTATTTATCGTTACACTAGAATAATAGATGTTTGATTCATCATTCTGCTTAAATTAAAACTAACTGTATGGAACACAAGAGTTTTCCATAACCCTATTTATAATGCATATAATATATATATACAGAGATTTAAAAGAACATTTCCTCATAATTAACTGCAGTGTTATAACCTGACAATGGTTTTCATTGACAATTGAAATGGTTTATTAAATTGTTAATAATTTAATGTAATGTGTTATGTATACATGAGAAAAATATAGGTGCATTTTTTTTTTCAGCTTAATACTAATATCAAGGATAAGGTGTAGGCATGATATGTGTGATAAAATAGTAATATAATAAAAACATTAAAAAGGGTAGAGAACATACATTGACAAGAAAAAGGGTAACAATGTTTTTAACTTTTGAGTTTCAGGCTCCATATCTCACCATCCACTACAGCTTTGAACCTGAGACTAGCATCATTTTATATACAATCATCTTGGCTATCTTATACATAATTTTGACTTGCAACTATTTAGCATATGCTTAGTTATGCAGACTCTTGTCATGTAACAGCATTGTTACTGTTTTGCTGCTAATAATCAAATTTTTTTTTATTATTATTATTTTGTTAGTATTTTGTAAAACCACCTTTGGCTTTCAGCACTGCCTGAATCCTTCTGGGAATGCTCTCTATCAGATTTTTAGCATGTCTTAACTGAAATCTAATACCATGTTTCTTCTACATGTTCCCAATGTTGGTGCGTACAGAAAGACTCACTTGGGTATGGATACAGCTTTTTCTTCCACTGTACATACAAGTGTTCAATTGGGTTGAGGGCTGATGACTGTAGGACCAATCCAGCATCTATACTTCATTGTCATTATTTTCCAGCACTGCCTTAACTCTCTCGGGCATGGAGTTTACTAGTGCTTCACTGGTTTCAGTCACTGCAATCCTCTTCCATTCCTTCATGATGACATCTTAGAGCTGGTGGATGTTAGAGACCTTCCACTCTTCCACCTTCCATTCGAGGATGTCCCACAGATGCTTAATAGGGTCGGGTGCCGCCGCTGGCCGCGGGACGAGCCGGGGGTCAGCGCCTGCCGGGGACTCACCTGACCTCGCTCCTGTGCTGCCCGCGCCCTCTGCCGGCCGAGGCGCGCGTGCCCGTGTCCTAAGGCGCGTGCGCGCTCGTTCTCGAGGATTTAAAGGGCCAACGCCCCGATAATTGGCTAATTGCCAGGCGCTTCCCTTACTTAAGGTCACGTCCCACAATCACCCCTTGCTGGATCTATTTGCCTCGGCTTACTAAAGCATT